>JAPCYP010000361.1:0-61842 GCA_035048595.1 Echinosophora koreensis | reverse complement strand
TGATTTAGCGACCGAATTATTCGGTCGCTAAAAATAAAATCCCTAAATGCATCAGAATCTCCTTTCTTCCTCATTTTCGCCCGAAGCTTCTTTCTCTCTCGTCGTTTCTCCCTTCTTCGCGCGACCTCCGGCCACCTCGAGCCACCACTGTCATCCCCTCTCCTCCGGTAAGCTCTCATCTTCTCTGTCCCTCTCCATCCCCCTCTCTGTCTCACTCTGTTTCTCTCTCTCTCTCTGTTTCTCAGGTTCTCTCTCATCCTCCTCCGGCCACCGCCACCTCCACCGCCACCTCTCACGGACCATAGGTGACCTCTCTTCTTCTCTCTCCCCTCTCTCTCTGTCTCACGCTCCCTGTCTTGCTCGGTTCTCTCTCTCTCTCTCTATTTAAGTTTCTCTCTCTATGTTTATCTCAGGTGCTGCCACCTCCTCCTCCGACCACCACCACCATCTCAAGGGGCTCTGTTCGCGCGGCTACCACCCCCACAATCTCCTCTGATCAGTTCTGTCTCAGGTTAGGGTTTAGGGAATGATTAATGATTTTTTTTTTGTTCTGCTTTTAAGGAATTGGATTATGTTTGTTTGTGATTTTTCATGATGTGAGTTTATTGTTGTTTATAGATTTATACTGTAAGAATAAGGATAGCTTGATTTGTTCTTAGAATCACTATGTTTTGTCTTTTTGTATGCATGAATCGTTGTAGATTTGAGCTTATTGGAAGTCACTAACCAAGGATAGTGGTTGTCAATTTTAAAGTTGAAAACTGCTTTATATAAAAATTTGTTTTTGTATCTTTCCTCTATCTACACGAGAGAAAAAAAGTTGAGAGGATCCTAATCAGGATAGAAAATATGCATGTATAATAGTTTTTATTTTAATCTTGTGACTGAACAATAGGGGATTAGTGATTGTATGTATGTAGGCTTTTGATGATATGGTTTCTTTCCTGTTTTCCCAGTATTATGTCACCTGATTGAAATAGCTGCTTACCCAATCCCAAGTATCCTTTGAAACATGGAAGAATGATGAATTTCATGCAATAGTCAAGCAATACAGTACCTATATCCACTGATAATTAAGTGTTGAAAATTTGAAGTTATTGCTCTTTCATTATAAATCTGCATGTCTTGCATTTCATGTTTTGTACAGTTATTGGTTCAAATATACAATTCTTCAGATTTATAGAATATCATGATTTGAGAAATATGTAGTGTAATTAACTTGTTCTATAATGTAGATGAGAAGGATCCCTTTCCCTATAATTTCTGTATTCTTCTATAGAAATGTTTGAATGACAAAGTATAAAGGCTGTTACTTCCATTGACTGTTTCTTAAGAAAAACCTCTCCCTTTCCCCTTTTATGCCTTTCAACTATTAACACTGACTGTATTAAGGTCAAACATTCTGAAGTGCTTGTTGACTAACTTGAGTTGCATGGATCATGTAGAATGAGATCTAGGCCACATCTCGGCGTAATCGAGCTTCTGATGGTGGCGCATGTGCTTGGACCGACGGCTCTAAATCAGCCGCCGCCCACTTCGACGAGCTGGTAATACTTTAAACTTTATTGACTTAGTATACTATTTCATGAGTTTTCATTTTTAAATATTCTTATGAATTAAAGATTATATTTTTCTGTGCAGAAGCACAAAACAGCGGGCCTCCACTGCTATTGGAGTTGGTTGGAGAGGACGAAGAAGTTGAAGTCGAGGGCATGGGTCAACAACAAGGCCCGTAACTATGCTGTAAGCAAAAAAACAATTTAGTTTATACTTGTAATAATTATAATTGATTTGTTAATATTGATTATAATTTTAACTAAATCTGTTCATCTATACTTTGCAGGTGGGCTTTAACGAGAAGAAGGACGATGCCATATCATGTGCCTCACAGTCACAGGATGAGGCATTGACTGGTGAGGGGACCCGCTCTCCTGTCTCCGTCGACGATAATGACATTTATTTGGAAGTCGTCGGGGGCAGGAACAAGAAGGGTCACGTGTATGGTCTCGGACATCTGGGAGGCGAGTTTATCGCTTCATCGTCCGGCACGCCTGTTTCTTCCTACGTAGATACCGTCCCTCCGGAGCAGTTCAACCAGATGCAGGACACCATCACGCAGCTGAACACGGAGCTTCGGGAGAAAAGGGAGAGAAAGCAGCAGATGGCGAACCGGATTGCAAAGTTGACTCAGGCACACCAGGAGCTGATGCAGAAGACCATCGAGCGGGGCCAGACACTGCGGCTGGTGTTGGAGCAGATGAGGATCCAATTTCCAGTTGCTCAGTGTGATGCTTCGGCGGTTGCGCCACCTGCTACCGCTCCTCCAGTTCCGCCGCCTGCTACTGATGATGCTGCTCCAGAGGACGATCAGATGGCAGACGTCGACGGCACGGACGCTGAGGATGATTGGGTTCCTCCACCTCCTCCTCATCATGATTGATTTTTTTTTTTTTTTTAGATTTTAAACGATTCTTGTACGACACTTTGGATTATTATTTTTTATATATATTCAGTATTTTTTATAATTGTATAATTCATTAGTAATTTAGTGTGTTTTATTAGTAATTTTGCTAAATTTTTAAGGAAAAAATTTATTATTTAAAAAATTAAATTTAAAAGAAAAAAATAATAAAATCCAGTTTAGCGACCGAATTAGCAACCCGTAATTCGGTCGCTAAAAGTTAGTTGAAAGCAAAAAAAATGGTGGTATAGCGACCGAATATTGGTCGCTACTTTGCTTAACAATAACGTAAATTAGCTACAGAACTAGCGACCGATAATCGGTCACCAAACGTGGTTACCACAATCATGCGACCAACCGATTAGCGACTGACCTTTATTACCTAGCGACCGAAAATACGGTCGCCATTTAGCAACCGTATTAATATTTCGGTAGCTAAAACCTTAGCAACCAGGTTATCAACTACCTCTATTAATCGGTCGCTAATTCGTTCACTAAAGAGAATAGCGATCACATTTGCACTTTTAGCTACCGATTTTGTCGGTCGCTAAACGGTTGATTTTTGGTAGTGTAGCTTAAATAATTTTTATATATTTCAATTGGAAAAAATATTTTTTAGAGTGAGATTGTCTCTTAGGTAAAAAATAAGGGTAAATATACTCTTAGATTATAAAAGTATGTTAAAATCTATATATACTTTATCAAATTAATTCAAAATCCAAAACAAAATATTGAGCTAAATATATAAGAATTATATTGATATTTTTTTTGACTATAAAAGATTGATTTCTATAAAACATAAATGAAAACAAGAATGCAGCTTGTTAGAATGAAATATTAATTTCTATTATAATGTTTAATAGCTGTTTTTTAGAATAAAATGATGATTTTTAACCTTTTTTCATCGTGAAATAAAGTAAGAACATAAAAAATATAATATAAATACTCTTCTCATAAACTTACAGTTGCAAAAATTGTATAAATAAATCCATAACTAAATCCATAAATTAAGTTAATTATTATGTGCCATAAAATACTTACGATGTTTTTACATTGATGAAGTAAATAGTATTCATCACTTCGAAATAACTAACCAACGTGTATTTAGTATGGCAAATTTTAAAGCCCCTAGGCCAGATGGTTTCCATCCGTTATTCTTCAAGGCCAAATGGGAAACTTTAGGCCCCTCTGTTGTTAAGTTTGTTAATGATGTTTTTGTCAATCCAGCTCGTATTGCCATAGTAAATCAAACCCTTCTAACCCTCATTTCCAAAAAAGGTGCCAAGCCATCTAGAGCTTCTGATTTCCGGCCCATCGCCTTATGTAATGTGATTTATAAAATAGTTACTAAAGTCATTGCTAATAGGCTTAAACCTATTTTGCCTAAAATTATTTCTCCAAACCAAAATAGCTTTGTGGCAGGGAGAAGTACTAATGACAATGCTATTATTCTCCAAGAGATTATTCACTCCTTAAACTTGTTGTTTGGAAATAAAAAGTTTATGGTTGTGAAATTAGATTTGCAAAAAGCCTATGACAAGCTAGAGTGGCATTTTGTGATTGATTCCCTTAAGCTCCTTGGTATCCTGGAACCAATTATCAATGTCATCTCCTCTTGTCTTGCTACAGCTAGATTATGCGTTAATTGGCATGGCAGGCACTCGAAGGAATTTGTCTCCTCTTGTGGCCTCCGGCAAGGGGATCCCCTCTCCCCATATCTTTTTGTTATTGCCCTTAAAAGACTTAGTCATTGCATTATGGATTCTGTTGATAATGGTTCATGGATTCCTTTTAAAATGGGGAGAGGGGGTCCTGCCCTTTCTCACCTCATGTTTGCAGATGACATTATTTTGATCGCGGAAGCCTCTGCTCATCAAGCCCAGAACATCCGTGGCATCCTGGACAATTTCTGTGCATGTTCAGGTCAACGCATCAACTTCTCAAAGTCAAAAGTTTTCTATTCCAAAAATGTTTCCGAGCCGTTGGCAAATGACTTGAGTCAAGCTCTTGGAATTGAGGCCACGACTGACCTTGGCCATTATCTTGGTGTCCCGATCATCTCGGGTAGGAAAAGCAAAGCGGACTACGCGTTTTTAGTAGACAAGGTACGTGGAAAGCTGGCAGGGTGGAAGGCCTCCTCCTTATCTATGGTTGGACGCATCACTTTGGCCCAGAGTTGTATCTTAAACCTCCCAAACTATGCTATGCAAACTTCTTGTATCCCATCTTCAGTTTGCGATGAAATCGAAAAATTGTGTCGAAATTTCATTTGGGGTTCAACCTAGCTCGGATGCTAGAAAGTGCCATCTTGTGTCTTGGGAAAATATTTGTAAACCCAAGAATGAAGGTGTGCTAGGGTTTCGTAGCTTGTGTAACACCCTGTTTTTCAGAATTAATTTGATTAAGCTAGTTGTATTAAGTTGGATTTATCGTTTAAGGGCTTAGTGGGATTTTTGGCTAAAAGTCCCTTTCTGGTACATGAGCACACCCGTGCTCATTAGCTAGCAAGCCCGTGCTTAAAGTCAGAAGTGAGTTTCTGATTTTAAGTTGAGCACGACCGTGCTCAACAGTGAGCACGCCCGTGCTCAACAGTGAGCACGCCCGTGCTCAATGCGTGGACCGCGTCTCGTGACGCTAAGTGGAGCACGACCGTGCTCAAGGGTAAGCACGACCGTGCTCAGGTCCGGAAGTTATAACGTGAGCAGAATCGAGGGTTTAACGTTTTAACCCTATTTTGGTGAGTGCAGCAGCCTTGAGTGCGGCCAGAGCAGAGTTCCTTCCTTCTTCCTTCTTCTTGAGCAGTTTGGTGGACAGTGGAGGCTCTGGGAGACTGTTGGATCATCTGTGTTAGTTTCCTAGGTAATGTTCATTCCCTTTCCTTAGTTTCCTTTCATTATTGTGAATAAGGAACTAACCTTTGGTATTCTGTTGATCCAAGGTTTGTTTCGGTGTGAGTCGCTGTAAAGGGAGGAGCCAGTTCGTTGTTTAGGACACCGAAAGAGCTACCTTCAATCCAGGTATGGGGAGAAGGGTAGTATAATCATAGGCTCGGGGTTAGAGTAGAGTAAAGGGGTTCCCATAACCTTGGTTGACTTGCATGATTATATGTTTGATGATTACATGATTTAAGGATGTGTTTAATGTATGTTTATGGTCATTATGTTAATGGTGTTACGTTGCATGTGGTTATGGTTGTTGTTGGTAATCACTGTTATTAACATGATGATGTTATTGCTGGATTGATGCCATGTTTGAGTTGGTTGATTTTTGATGATGAGTTTAAATCTGGAAACATGCTGATAATTGATGTTAGGAATAATTGAGTAAAAACCTGATAAAATTGGTTAAGTTTCAGCCTCTGTTCCTGCCCAGAACAGCACTATCGCGCGTTGAGCACGACCGTGCTGAACAGGGAGCACGACCGTGCTCCCAGTTGAATTCTGGGAAGATGGCCGCGCTGTTGAGCACGGCCGTACAGGACAAAGAGCACGATCATGCTGCTGAGCACGACCGTGCTCATTAAGAAGCACGACTGTGCTTAACTTACAGGGAAGCACGCCCTTCACGTGCTTAAGCACGACCGTGCTGGGTTACGAGCACGACCGTGCTCAACCCACTGTGACAGAACAAGATTAAAGGACTTAAGGGGTTTTAAACCCCACTTCCCTATGATGATAACTGATTAGACAACTTGGTAAATGTTACTAAAGATAACTAAAGACGATGAGATGGTGAGATGTTAAGTCGATACCCTCTTGGGTGCCGCAAACTGATGAGTTGTGCCTTGGTGCTTTTGGCTAAGGAAGCCTTGACCCCGCGGTTTGGGTCTAAGGTGTTGTTGTTATGTACCTTGGTGGTCGAGAGTTTGTCCCAGGTGCTGCGGTTGATTCCGCTTAAGCCCTCAGGTAGATTCCGCGAGGCAAGTTGGTGCGGTTGATCCCGCTGTTACCTTCGGTCGATTCCGTTGGAGTTATGGAGGTGGTGTTGCCGTTGTTGTTGTGTTGCATACGCATTGAATCGGAGTTGTTGTTTAGGGATGTTCGACATAGGGGAGATCGTCCTAGAGTACGGCGATCCGGCCATCCACGGTTGGAGTAGATTCTCCTAGCGCCCCCGTGATGAGGCATTCGTTGGTTTGATGCGTTGGCTATCCAAGGAGTAGATTCTCCGGCGTTGAGTAGATTCTCAACGTGGATATGTAACTCCGAAGTCGTTCATCCCGAGTTTAGTGGATCCACATGCATTGATGGTTTAGCGGAGTAGGACTGCATTGTACTGCATAGCATAATGATGATGTTGATGTTTGATGTGATGCTGCTATGCTTGCTGTTTACTTTACTGCCTATCCCCATGCTAATATGTTTATACGATTCTTATTCCCTATATATGTTTGTTGTTTGTGTTTGGCCTGATTGACACATTGCAGAGGATGACGAGCAGCCCGGAGAGGAGTGACTCTGAGGAGCCGCCACTCATTGTAGGGCTAGTTTATGTTATCGTAGTTGTTAGTTCAGTTGTAATTCCATGGATTTTATTCCGGAACGGTTATACCAGCTCTGTATGTGACATCGGGGTTGGGTTATATTTATTGGTTGGTTATGTTTTTACTGTTTAAAACTTATTTCATTTCCTCGTTGTAAACGGTTTATGTGGGACTTTTCTACCCATGGACAATTGTTTATTTTATTCAATAATTGCATGTTTTTCCTTTAATTGTTTTTAATTTAAATGGCTTTAACATGCGGGGTAGAAGGGTGTCACAGCTTGCGGATGGTTAACAGGTGCTACATGATGAAGCTGGGATGGGAAATGATTGTCAATCAAGAAGCTCAGTGGGTTAAGGCCTTACACGCAAAATATATTTGTGGTGGCCTCATGGTCCCAAAAATGCAAAGCAACACACGTTCTTCTCATACTTGGCGTGGCATTGTGAGTTGCTGGGATCTTGTGGAAAGGAACATTTCGTGGGTTGTGAGAGATGGTCAAAGCGTCAGGTTTTGGCATGATTCATGGGTCCCTGGTTTTGGCCCGTTGTGTGATCATGTGACTGTGGTACCTGAACTGAAATGGAATTCTAAAGTTTCCTCATATGTGATAAACAATGCGTGGGATTGGATTAGGATTAAGGAAGTACTCCCCGATTACTTGTGGAGCAAACTGGCCAGTATCAAACCTCCCTGCTCAAATCTTAGTGACTTCCCTGCTTGGATCCACTCGAGGGATGACTACTTCTGTATCAAGTCCGCCTACCAGTTCCTATTCAAAGACATCGCTCAAGACCAGCCTACCAGTTCCTATGGAAGGTTGCGCATGGCAGGCTCTTAACGAACAAGGAGAGAAACAGGAGGGGCTTCTCGGACTCTGACATCTGCCCACTTTGTAATCAGCACCCGGAGACGGTGATGCATATACTGAGGGACTGTGTCTATGCATCTGAGATCTGGAATATGTACGTGGTGGAAGATGGGTGGAGCAAGTTCTATAGCCTGGGTGTGTCCCAATGGTTAGAAGCAAATATGAGGAATGAGGAATTTGGTAGCGGGCAGTGGCAGTGGGCTTCGGTCTTTGCCATAATAGTGTACATGTTGTGGCAGAACCGAAACTCTGTGATATTCTCTGGCAATCCCCAGAGCCATGAGCACCTTGTGTTTAATATCTCTCGGTTCATTGAGGAAGTTCAGGTTGACATCTTGCATCCGTCCCTGCTTAGAGATCGAGCTAATCCCAGAGAGGTTGACATTAAGTGGCATGCCCCTCCTCCGGATGCTTTGAAGTTAAACACGGATGGATCGCATCTCCATGATTCTGGTCTCTCGGCATGTGACAGAATCCTGAGAGATTTTCATGGGAAGTTCTTATCTGGGTTCTGCTGCAACCTAGGAGCTGCGACATCGATTTCTTCTGAATTATGGGGCCTTGTATTTGGTCTGAGGCTTGTGAGTAGTTTTCGAGACCGGAACATCCTTGTGGAGCTTGACTCAGAAGTGGTGGTGGGTATGGTCCAGAAGAAGATGACAAATATCCTTATGTTAAAACCACTGCTAGATGAAGCGGTCTCCATCATTGAGGCTGCAAATGAAAGAATTTCAGTAAGCCATATCTTTCGGGAAGCAAATAGAGGGGCGGACTGCATGGCAAGTTTGGGCCATGTTGAGGGCTTTACGTATTTGGTCCTTTAGCGCCCTCCTCCTTCCCTTGTTCCCATCCTCTTAGAGGATGTTAGAGGAGTCTCTTTTCGTAGATTAGTGCTCTAATTTCTCCCCTTTGTATCAAAAAAATAAAAATAAACACTGATTAAAAAAAAACAACAACTAAATAAACACTGAAATTTTATATAGATATTTCCTTTTTACATAAAGAAACTAAGGATAAGTTCAAAAGTAATACAATCTGGAAACTCTATCCTATATAAACAGCATTCATATCTCTTTAAAAATGAAAATTTTATCTTAAATATAAATATTAAAATAAAACAATAAATTCAATAATTATTACACCAAATATTAATTAAAAGAATACAAATTAATTCTTCAAAGTGAATTTAAATATAAAATAAATAAGTAACAACGTATCCATTCATTAAGATTTTAAAATACTGTAACTAATAAAAATAAATATAGTTATAATTTTCTTTTTATAATATACGTTTTACTGTTTTAGAAGAGTTTTATTATAAGAGTTTTATGGTGAATGCAATTTTTATGCAAAAAACAAGCAAAAGAACAAGCCCGCAACCGCAATATATTAATTGGCTTTTGCCCCACGTCAGCTCTACTTGGTCGGCAGCCTAACCTAAATGGATTGGGGATTGATATCAATCTCTCCTATTTTGGCTTTTCCAGATATTTTCTGATTGTCTTTTGCCCATTCTATTCTATGGGTTTCTTCCATTCCCACTTCTACCAATCACCAAACACCAACCACACCAATAATTATTCCTCTCCCTCCTTCCCTTCTTCTCAAAACCGTGTTCTCCAAACCTTTCTAGACATAAAAATTCATATTGTCAACCCCATTATCCCTTTGATATTTAGTTTGATCCCTTTATATTTAAATCTCAACTTGACACATCTCCCTCCTCATCCCTTTACCCTTCCCCTTATCTTCTCCCACATATCTCAAAATTAAGAAAAAAAAAACCTATATATCTTTATCCACATATTCACCACACAAATCAATTTGCTTAACCCCCAACACTTTCTCTCTAAACCTCCTTCAAATTTCTTGTTTTTTTTTAATATTGTAATTGTTCCTATCCGTCCTGATCACAGTTTTTGGCTTGTACAATACCATATATCAGTCTTGTTATAAGGTATTCATATTTTCTTCTCCTTTTTGATCTTCATATATGCACCATGAAGATTTTCAACCCCTCTGAATGCTTTCTTCGGAATGTCGTGTGTCCTTCAGACACCATATTCTTGAAAAACATCAATCTCTCCCATCTGGGTTTCTCCCATCTCTACCAATTCAGAATCTCCATTCTCTCTTGGCCTAATTAGCCATCACAACATAACTAACTTCTGTTACATAAACCAAACTAACCACTTCTCACACTACCTGTACAACATTTCTAATGGATCCACAACAACAACAACCTAGTACTAGTCCTATTCCTAGTCCTCCTCGAACCATAATCTTCAACAAATACGAGATGGGTCGTGTCCTCGGTCAAGGTAACTTCGCCAAAGTGCACTACGGCAGAAACCTCATAACCAACGAGAGCGTAGCCATCAAAGTCATCAAGAAAGAGAAGCTGAAAAAGGAGAGGCTGGTGAAGCAAATAAAGCGCGAAGTCTCGGTGATGAGACTCGTAAAACACCCTCACATCGTTGAACTCAAAGAAGTGATGGCAACAAAGACCAAGATCTTCCTCGTAATGGAATACGTGAAAGGTGGCGAACTCTTCACGAAAGTAGCAGACGGGAAACTCAAAGAAGAAGCTGCAAGAAAGTACTTCCAGCAACTAATAAGCGCGGTTGACTTCTGTCACAGCCGTGGCGTCACGCACCGTGATCTGAAGCCAGAGAACTTGCTCTTAGATGAGAAAGAAGACTTGAAAGTTTCTGACTTTGGTCTCTCTTCTTTGCCGGAGCAACGTCGTTCTGATGGGTTGTTGTTGACACCGTGTGGCACACCAGCTTATGTTGCACCTGAGGTGTTGAAGAAAAAAGGGTACGATGGTTCCAAAGCTGATATTTGGTCTTGTGGGGTGATTCTATATGCTTTGCTTTGTGGGTATTTGCCTTTTCAAGGTGAGAATGTGATGAGGATTTATAGGAAGGCTTTTAGAGCTGAATATGAATTGCCTGATTGGGTTTCAATTGAAGCCAAGAACTTGATTTCTAAACTCCTTGTTGCTGATCCTGAAAAGAGGTATTCAATACCTGATATCATGCAGGATCCTTGGTTTCAAATTGGGTTCATGACACCCATTGCTTTTTCAATGAAGGAATTACCATCTTTTGATGAAGATAACAAGATTGATTTCAATGATGATGATAGTATTGATGATGGTGGTGATGATGATGGTGATGAATTGGTTGGGGCAATGGCAAAACCTGCAAGACCATTTTACAATGCATTTGAGATTATTTCATCATTGTCTCATGGTTTTGATCTTAGGAACTTGTTTGAGACTAGGAAGAGGTCTCCTTCTATGTTCATATCAAAGTTTTCAGCTTCTGCTGTGTTGGCTAAGCTTGAGGGGGTGGCGAAGAAGCTTAACTTTAGGGTGACGGGGAAGAAGGAGTTCATGGTGAGAATGCAGGGGACTAGAGAGGGGAGGAAAGGGAAGCTGGCAATGACGGTGGAGGTGTTCGAGGTGGCGCCGGAGGTGGCGGTGGTGGAGTTCTCTAAGTCATCAGGGGACACATTTGAGTACATTAAGTTCTGTGAGGAAGAAGTGAGGCCTTCCCTCAAAGACATTGTTTGGAGCTGGCAGGGTGATAGTTAATATCAGTAACTGCCAACAATAGCTGCTGTGGATTTTGGAGAGGACAAAACTTATGTATTGTTGTTTACGAATAATATGTGTAACAGTTGTTGTAAATGTTATAAACTGTTAAATATTCTGTTCTTGTTGGAAAATAAAATGTTATCTATAGAACTGTAAATAAGTTTAGTTGGAGGTTGAAAACACTGGGAAAAAAAAAATGAAGTGTTTCTTTTATATATAGTTCTTTCTAGTTTTTCTATATGATTATGATTATAGTTTGATTTAAAGTTACCAAATTTCATTTCATACTATGTAAAATTTGGAGTTTGTGATGGTGTTTGTATTTAATACCGAAGAAAATCATCCCCCAAATTATGAAAAACATAGTGCTTCCATAATCTTGGTCTTCTGATGAGTCCATTTCCATTGAAGTTACTGAATATGAAGTATATATGATTGTTAGATAGTGTGGTCGAATGAGGTTTTTTATCAAGGTTCATGCTGGGTCCCTTTTTGTTATTAGAAGTGTGATTTGGAGGGTAAACAAGGTACTAACAGATTTGTAAAGAGAGAATTGGAAGGCTCGGATTGGATTACTAATTGACTAATTGCCAGTTGTTGGTACTGTGTGTTACCAAACTTGGGGGTTTGATTAAAATTTTTCTTGGCACTTTTGTTTTGCCTTTTGGGAAAGGGGGTGAATTAAGGCTTTCGGCTTCTTAGTCCATTCATGTGAGGATTGAATCTAGATTTTGAAGTACTGTCCCCTGCTGTTCCAGTTTAGGCCGAAACAAAGGTTTGTTTGGCAAAAATAGCTGATAAGCTAACTGATAGCTGATAAGTTAATTTTTAACTTATAGCTTATAGCTGAAAAACTAGCTGATTGAATTTGAAGTGTGAGATAAAATTAGTGGTTGAACTAGCTTATAAATATAAAATGATATAAAATGACATATTTATGATAGATATGATAAAGCGAGAATTTTATTAAATGAATGAGGATAAAAACAAGAAAAAAGACAATAAACTACTGGTCATAAGCTAAATAAGTTAGCTTTTGTGATGTCAATTGTAAAGAACTACCATTTTTATTTTGGACAACACTTGCACAAAGTTCTAGTGCTGTTTTTAACAAAAGAAAAACATAAAATCATTCATTAGTGAAAATATAACATATATAATATGTGTAACACATTCCATTTTTTGTTAAAAAATAATATCATAAGCAAATAAAATAGCACTTTTAAGTTTTGTCTTTTATTTTGGGCACTGCCAGTGGAGGAAGCATTATTAGCTGTCCCTTTTATCCAATATTGTAGATTGGAGAGTGGTGGGCATCATGGGACCTCTACAGCTAAGAGCATGCCATCAGCTGACTCGGATCATACTCAGTTTTTTATCAAATGAAATGAGGTTCCAATTGCCCTTAAATAGTGTTTTGTTTTGTTTCTTTTTTAAAAAAAGAAAAAATTAGAGCTGTGGTTAATTATGATGCATCTATGATAATTATGACTCAACTTGTCTAGTTGCCTGTTGTTATCACCTTACCTCTATGATAATTATGATGCATCTTTTCACGGCCTGAGCCCCACCTAAGTACCTAATTAATCCATGTATGCTTGATTATTAACATTGAATATAAATATCAATGGTCGAATTTAATTCAGATGTTTAGTTCACTGTCATATGGTCAAGTTGCGAACTTTTTTTCTTCCCATGAGGGAGTAGTAAAATTAAAAAATTGATTGATTGATTTATAAAACCAATATTTTAACCAACAAGATAACTAAGTTGAATATATATAATTGGAATTAGATTATGACTCGCATGGGATTGGTATAGTGAAATAATATGTGTTGTCTGAAGAATACAAGTTGGGAAAGATCAGAAGTCTTATTAGATTTCGGCATCTACCAAAACTCAATGTGAAGCACGTATAGTATACTATAATATTATTATTGTTGTGATAAGCCATACGAATGAGTTTATTAAAAATGAAAGAGGAAGAAATAAATGACAACAAATTTAGAAAACTCAATCAGTATGGCAATCCCAGTCCCTCACGCCAATAAGATTGATTGATATTTATTTTTATTTTTTTTTAAGAACTTAAACGTACGTTTGAGAAAAAAACATGAGCCCGTATTATCAGAAAACAAAATACACATAAACTAGATGAAAAATTAGTTGAAAGTTGAAAAGCTAACTAAAAATTAAAAGACTAGTTAGTCAAACATTAGGAAGCTGAAGGCCTGTGTACGCTAACTAATTGAATTGAAAGTGTTTGATAAAATTAATTGATTAACTAACTAATACATGTTGTGCAAAAAAAAAAAAAATTAACTAGTACATGTTAAATCATAGGGATGTAAGTTAATTTATTTTAGGATTATTTGACATTAAGTCTTAAAACAAGCGTATTATTAATTTTTATAAACCTATAGTGGTAAAATTGAAAGAAAAAAAAATTCCTGTTGTGCTATCTTATTTCTATAAGCTATTAGCTTATTTAACAAGAGTTTTTTCTTTATCAGAAAAGCTTTTTTACCAAACAGGTGTATTAACTTTTTCTGGATTAAAAAGTTAATTGATCTCGTATGCTTGCTAATGCCAAGTCCTATCAAACTAATTGTGATGATTATTTGTCATGATTATTGCTTTCCTTGGATTCTTCCAGAGTTGAAGGAAACTTAACCACTTAACCACAGCTTCATACAAGGCTAGAGGGAATATCCATTTTGGATCTTTGCACCATTTTGACATAAATAAATAAATAAATAAATAAATAATTCTCCACCCCATAAAAGCCGGGTGAGAAAATAAATTATCTCGAAAGTGAGCAATAATAATTGAATAAATTAAACAATAAATAAGATAAAGGCGAATTATATCTTATGGACTAATATTCACAGCTGATTATTTGCTTCATCTAACTATAGGGCGTGTCTTCCCCCAATCCAAACTTATTTTTTAATAAAAAAAAATTTATAGTTTAGGTCATCTCTGTTTCTTTCAACAGTGCTATACTCCTTGTTAAAAAAAAAAAAAAGAGGCTATAGTAGAACGATGTTAGTGGAGTACGTTTAAAATAAATTCAATATACGCTTCATAGCACATTCGTTCTATATTCTCATAATCATTTTTTAATTATTATATGCACCCGTCCTGGGAACCAAACAAAATGATTAATTCAATGATTTCACGCTAAGTATACTTAATAAAAGCAGGACTAAGCAAGAATCATCATGTATCTAAAAAAATGAATAATTGATATTTCTAGAGTCTTATTATTATTTGCATAATAATTTTATATAAACGTAACATCATATAAATATCACTAACACAAATTTCGTTTTTCCTGACATCACTTCAACAAGCAAAAAGTTAGACACACATACAATATCTCACTTGTGGTGTCTCATGCAATATTATCATTCCATCTAGACTATGGAAGTTGATTTTAATTTCTTACCTTCTGCTAATTAATGAAGTCCAAGATGTTGGGTGACACTGCTTGATTATTGAAGCTGATCATGCAAGGTGGACTTGTGAAACATCAAGAACTTGCCACATAGCTAGCAAGCTTCAGGGGTATTCAACACCTGTGCTTCATTTACAACTCCACATGGTGGTGTCCTCAAGATAACTTGAGAGTAACATCGAGTAATATAATTATATGAGTTTAATTTTAAATATTATTAATGTAAAAAACTTTTTTTTATCAACTTTTTTTTATATAAATATGTAAAGTAGTTAGTAAAGAAATTAAATTTTTATAATAATATGAGATAATATATAGTTAATTAATTAATTAATAAATTATACTAACATCACGTCATAGTTAAATCGATATAATTAATATATACCAGAGTGTTCCATGTATTATGGTCGTTATTTGCCCATAGATGTGTTATGAAATTATGATGATGTTGCACCTTTAGACGTGATTCAATTCAAAGGGCAAATCAGAAAAGGATTTAATTTTCATATAGGATTTTTTTAGGAAAATTTTAATATAGGTAAAAATAGGTTTTAAAATATAAGTTTAAATAAGCTTATGTACTCAAAAGTAGTTGCTCGTAGTAAAAATAGACTGTACCATTTGGCAAACTTTACCTACAAGGTCATATGTTTAAATTCTAGAGCCGTCATTTTAGAGAAGACTTTATCTAATCATCACCTCCGACTTGAGGGTTTGTCTCATAATTTTTCCTATGAGATACAAGTCAAAGAAGAAAAAAAATTAAGTTTGAGGTCCATAAAGGTCATTTGGATGTTCATTCTGATGAGAATCCAAATCTGCTGAATCACTCATATTAACTTACAATTTGTTTAAAAATAATATCCAAATTGGTCCTTGACAAAAATATACAATGATATTTTGGCCCCTGATAAATGAAAAATATCAATTTAGTTCTCAAGAATGTAAAATGTGGTTCAAATTAGTCCTTTTTAGGGTAATTCTCAGGGATATTTTAGTCCCTATCAGGGACTATTTTGACCTGTATTTTACTTTCTTTAGGATCAAACTGATATTTTCCATTTCTTATGGACTATAATATCACCGTGTATTTTTGTCAGGGATATATTTTTTTTTTTAATGTATTCTCTTGCAAAGTAAACAATTTTGGTCATTGTGTCTATTGTCAGTTAACTAGTTGGTGATGGGACAAATGGTATGCTACATAACCAATGACACATGACAATACTTATTTTCAGGGATGGAGCCATAAAATTCATGTGAGGGGGGCCAAAATCATTTATACATAACATGAAATAATAAATAAAAAATTAACTAACTAATAAAAATAATTTTTTTCTACCAAAAAAAATATTATAAAACAAATTTTATATATAATTAACAATTTACCTGATATTTTCTTGTAAAAACATTTTAATAAAATAAAGAAACTAAAAATATTATTAATATACTATTCAAATAAAAAAAATTCAAACAAATATATCATTCAAATAATTAAAAATAAATAAATGAAACCATCAGTAAAGTTCAAATAAATAAGACACGTCCAATTTTATAGAAGGAGAAATAAGCAAAGGGAGTTGCCAACCTATCAGTAAATTTCAAGCAACCTGTGACAGTATACTGCCACGGATACTTACATTTGGGAGTCAATTGGCATATGTAAGAGGACTATAAAAACATCTGAATATACAGTATAATAAGATTTTGTCTGATTTTAAGTGCAACTATACATAAGCTATGGCTTTAAATAAAAATCTATAGGTATATGAAACAAACAAAAAAAAATGAAAACATGGGGGAGGCCATGGCCTACAAAGGCCTCCCCTCCGTCTACCCCTGCTTATCTTGGCAAAAAGCCTTAAATAAGTTTCGATTCCTACAAATAGGGATCGTTTTGATTTTTATCCTTACAAAATTTGCAAAGAAAAAAGTTAGGCCAACATTTGGGAAAAATTGGGAAAACGAAATTAACTAACCTTCCAATTTACACAAATCAAAAATTGTCTTCTAATTAAGGGTTTTTTTTACTCCTAGATGTCATCAACTTTAACTTATCTTCACACTTGCAAACCTTATTCTGAATATTGAAACTTGACCCAAAGGACTTGTAGGTGATACCTATGTCAAAAGATGGTTTCTTCTAGTCGAAGGTGTGACACCCATGGCTGACGAAGGCAGAGAGTGGATGCCGGTGCAAGAGAAACATGGTCAAGGAGCGGCTCCTGACAGACTTCTAGGCGGAGGGATGCATGAATAAACCAGTTCCACATCAGAATGAGAGGGAACTTGAGATTGTGTAGGTATGGGGTTGCACAGTTGAGGGGATACTAAAACTGTGTAGGTATGAGATTGTGCAATTCAGGATAGCTTAAAAAGAATTGATTGGTACTACCCACAAAAACAAGATGCATTTTCTTTTAGAGAACTCATCATTCAAGAACTCCAAAGTTAAACGTACTTGACTTGGAGCAATTAAGGGATGAGTGACCTCCTGAGAAGTTTTCTTATGAAGCGTGTGAGTGAGGACAAAACACGCTGTAAAGAACCGTATTGGGTGAGGACAGTCGTCAATCCGTAAAGTAGATCAGGATGTTACAATTGGTATCAAAGCGGGACCTCTCCCAGTACGGTATGGTTCAGGGACGAACCAAGCAGAAGCTGGTGGCCATGTGACACCTAGGGCTGACGAGGGCGGGGAGTGGTCGCCGGTGCAAGAGCAAACATGGTCAAGGAGCGACTCCTGGCAAGCTTCTAGGTAAAGGAACACATAAATGAACCAGTTCCACATCGGAATGAGAGGGAACCTGAGAGTGTGCGAGTATGTGACTGCACAATTGTAGGGATCCTGAGATTGTGCAAGTATAAGACTGTGCAGTTAATGATAGCTTAAAAAGAATTGATTGATATTACCCATAAAATCAAGATGCATCTTCTTTTTTGTAGCTCATTACTTAAGAATTCCAAAATTAAGCGTGCTTGACTTGGAGCAATCATGAGATGTGTAATCTCTAGAAAAATTTTCCTAGAAAGCCTGTGAATGAGGATGAAACATGCTGAAAAGACCCATATTGATTTATGGGCAACTGAATGATGGTGTGATTGGTTCTTGACGAAGAAGTGTGTTACGTTCTTATGTAAAGGAGGAGGAAGACGTGGTAGAAATGGATGAATAGAAAATGATGAATGACTTACTGTCATTCCTCATATTACTATTTATGTGCTTTAAATATGGTTCATTCTATGGTGCACCACCCAAAATTTACACCACCCATTGCACCACCCATGTGGCGAGTGCTAAACCAATCATTTTGATATCTGGACATTTGACTTTTCAACTAGTCAAGGTTTCAAAATTTGACCCATCCATGTGGCTATTTGATTGACCCACAATTTGCCACATGAGTGGTGCAATGGGTGGTGTAAATTTTGGGTAGTGCAACTTAGCCCATCATCAATTATTTTTCACAAATCTAAGCACACTTTCACCCACATGTATTAAGTGTTTAAGATATTTGATGTGTATCTATCTATCTATCTATCTATCTATCTATCTATCTATCTATCTATCAACTTTTATATCTAACTTTATGTAAAAACATAACTTACTAAAATCTATAACCTTAATTTGAATATTTAAAAAAATACCTGTGATTTTTTTTTTATAAGTATAATTACCCGAGAAATTGATTGCCTAGAAACTTACCATATATGATCACAAAATTATGGTTTAAATAAGTTTTTGGTTCTTACAAAGTTCATCAAATTTGGTTTTGGTCCCTGTGAAATTTTTTCTTAGGTTTTCGTCCCTGTAATCTCACAAAATTTGCAAATAGTCCCTACGGTCAGCTTTTTTCGTTATCTAGTACTTATGAGTATCGAGATAATTTTATTCTGTCCGACTTGCTGTAAAATTTGGCCATAAAATAGAAACAAAATCATATATTAGGGACATAAGGTTAAAATTGCTAAATTCCTTCATTTTGTATGATATCTAGTACTCAGGGGTATCGAGGTAATTTCTCGTTCTTGTCCGACTTGCTCCAAAATTTGGCTAGAAAGTAGAAATAAAATCATTCATTAGGGCCATATGTTTAAAATTGACAAAATTATTCATCTAGTATGATTTCTGGTACTCAGGGGTAACAATAGGGACTATTTACAAAATTTTCGAAAATACAGTGACGAAATCCTAAGAATTTTTTTTACAAGGACTAAAACCAAAATTGATAAACTTTCCGGGGACTAAAAGCTTATTTAAACCCAAAATTATTTTCGCATTATCGATGATGCAATCCTTGAAAATATCGAGATAGCCTCTGGCTGTAAATCAAGAGAAATGTTTTTCTAGCAACTGGGAATGACAACTATACGAGACAACCCATATAGTTGAATAGTATAATGCTACTGTAGTGGTACTTTTTTTTTTTTAATTACAAATTTTGATTTTCTTTTGAAATTTTTTTTTTTATTTTTTTTGAGAAATAAAATTTTGGTTAAGTATGTGTAAATATCTGGTTAATCGGGTACAAATATCTGGTTAATTCAGTTCATTATCTGGTTAATGGGGTTTTTTTGAGAAATAAATTTTTTGGTTAAGTATGTGCAAATATCTGGTTAATGTGTTTTTTTGAGAAATAAAATTTTGGTTAAGTATGTGCAAATATATGGTTAATCACGTACAAATATATGGTTAATTTAGTTCATTATCTGGTTAATGTGTTTTTTGAGAAATAAAATTTTGGTTAAGTATGTGCAAATATCTGGTTAATCATGTACAAATATTTGGTTAATTCAGTTCATTATCTGGTTAATGAGTTTTTTGAGAAATAAAATTTTTGGTTAAGTATGTGCAAATATCTGGTTAATCACGTATAAACATATGGTTAATTCAGTTCATTATCTGGTAAATGGGTTTTTTTGAGAAATAATTTTTTTTCAAAAGAAAGTCAAAATTAAAAAAAAAAAAAAAGTAGCGCTATAGGGAAAGTTGTCCAATGATTGTCATATCCCAGTTGTTAGAATAACACAATTGGTAAATCAAAGCAGCGTACGTACCTCAACCAAAACTTCAACCACGTTATATCATCCAGATTTTTTTTTTTGATCAGCAAAAATATGTGTATATATATATTGGAGTACAAAAAGTACTCACCCAACTACATTCCAACATTTACAGTTTCATATATTCCCCAACACCGTTATATCATCCAGATTGAGATGGATTCAGAGTGAATCAACCAAAATGTAATTAAATTTGATAATTCCTTTCAATTTCATCGCTATTTTTTGGTTTAAATAAGATTTTGGTCCCTACAAAGTTCATCAAATTTGGTTTTTGTCCCTGTAAAATTTTTTCTTAGGTTTTCGTCCCTATAATCTCAAGAATTTTGCAAATACTCCATACCGTCATCTTTTTCCATTATCTAGTACTCATTGGTATCGAGGTAATTTTATTTTATTATCTGACTTGCTGTAAAATTTGGCCATAAAATAGAAATAAAATCATACATTAGGGAATAAGGTTAAAATTACTAAATTCCTTCATTTTGTATGATATCTAGTACTCAGGGGATATCGAGGTAATTTCTCGTTCTTGTCCGACTTGCTCCAAAATTTGGCTAGAAATAAAATCATACATTAGGGCCATAAGGTTATAATTGACAAATTTTTCCATCTAGTATGATTTTTAGTACTCAGGGGTAACAATAGGGACTATTTGCAAAACTTTCGAAAATACAGGGACGAAATCCTAAGAAATTTTTTTACAAGGACTAAAACCAAAATTGATGAACTTTTCAGGGACTAAAAGCTTATTTAAACCCTATTTTTTTATAAAAAAAATTGACTCAACTTTTGCATTTTGTCCTCTTTAATCTGTACTTTTTCTGTCAACCCCACTTGTTCGCACGGTGCGGACTTTCTTCTTGATTAATTAATTCAGATTGGTACTGAGTTACTCACAAGATCATCCTCTCCATTCTCTTTTTGTATTTTGTTTGGGCCTCTGGCGTCATAAATTGTATTTTTTGGGGCCTCCTGGCCCTTTCTTTGATAAACTAGAGTATGGGTTTTAGAAATGGATTACTTTACTATTAGCCCATAGATATGGACCATTTATACTACTCCAAATTGTTGGCTAATTCTAGTTTTCATTTAATCAGAAAATTCTAATTAGTACAAAAAAAGAAAGCGAAAAATAAAACAAAAAAATTGCAGAAACTAGCAACAGTACTTTGTCTTTGTCGAATATGAATGTCCTCCGACCCATGTATAGGCAAATATCATTGTTGATTATGAAAATGTTAAGAAAGATTTACTTCTTTCTAATCCTTTTCTTGGGGTTTGTAACATGTTAGAGACATAAAATTAATCTGGAGCCTTTATTTAACAACTTAAGCTTTTAGGAGAGTTGATTCTTAAATCTTAATACGATATCAGATATATAAAACCAATCTTCATACAATAATTTGATAAAATTAATTCAAAAACAGTTCTCTTCTTTATCCATTTTTTTCCGGTAATGCAGCTTCTAAATAAGATTTTTCGATAACACAACATTATGTTGTAAAATGCCAGGTGCTTTTAAGAGAAGAAACATTGTTCAATCTATATAACTAGTCATACTTTTTACATTTTTATTCATAGTATTCTAAAACAGACCCTTAATCTTTGTTTGTGAGTTTGGAGGTGAAGGAAATGGAGGGGATCAAAGGGGAAGGAAAGGGGAGGGAGGGGAGGGGAAGGAGAGTGTTATCTCTTACCCTGATATGCTAGTATTGAAGTCAATATGTTGTTTAAATTGCCATGCTATAAGTTCAGGAAAGTTTCTCATAAATTTGTAAGTTGAATACATAGCATTGCAGTATGATGTATTGTAGAGACAATGATATATCATTAGCCTCTAACCTTGCTTAATTGTTTAATACTGCCCAATTCTATGCTACACGAGATATATCAATTCAGAGACAAAGGGTAACATTTTATTGTACCAAGCCCAAAATTTAAGAGATGTAACAATTGTAATAGTCACAACTAAGAGTGTGTACTGTTCGGATTCCGTTGGGAAGGTCGAACGGGCGTTTGTGCAAATGCTACATATGCTGATAATTGACATGCACCACTTGTGCTGTTGTAAACAATTTTATATAAATGAATTTATAGTTCCTTTCAGATTGTGTATGAATCCATCTTCTGCATCATATGCACCACTTGTGTTGTTGTGAACAATTTTGTATACACGGTTTCATTTTAAATTGCTGTCAGTTTGTCTATTGACACATCTTGGGCATCATATGATTGACCTTCTATTAAAGATCTAGTTAGTTATATTAGTTAGGAAGTTAGTTACTATTATCATTAGTTATATAAGTATCTCTTGTACTCTTGTAAAATTACTTTTACCATTTGTATCATTTATTTCATTTAATCAATATAGTTTCTGCAGATTTTCTCTCTTCTTTTCCATGGATGCCATGTTTTCTAACATTTTTTGAGATAAATAGTTGGTCACTGCTAGTTTGTGCTAAAAGCCCTTCTTTGTTGGCTGATTAGATGATAGTATGGTTTGAGCTTCCTTTTGCTTTGATTCCATTCCTCAAGTTAACTAGCAGCCAAACCAAGATGAGAGCACATGCCAACTCCATCACGGTACATTTTTTGGTAACATAAAAATTGAAATTTGCTATAAATTGTAAATTGATTACCAACTTCACAAATGCTGTCAAAATGTTTAGAATCATAGTCAAACATATGCTCTCTCTGCAAGTCAGAAAGACACAAGTACCATTTGCTTAAACATCACTGTGACACTTACTTTCCCCTCTTGAAGTAAATGAATTAAAAAAAAGTTGTCGTTGCTTCATGCACCAAATTTACATGTCTGCATCTTGTCTGATACAAGATTTTCTATAAATTCTTTAATTGCAGATTTCAGGTGTTATTTGATCATTGGTTCCCTCATCATGGACATAAATATATACTATTTATTGATTTATTGACTAGCTTCATCAAGATGCTTCTTCATAGTCACTTTAAAGTTGCTGCTAAAGTGTTTTTTGGGATATTAGGATTTTCAGGTGTGGCATTATATTTGGCTGGTATTGCATATCTAGTGTTCCACAAAAATAAAAAGTCTACAAACCTTTGGGCACTTGCTACACCTGATGATCAACAAATGGAAAATGGACAAGGCAGTGTATCAATCTAGTGTCTACTGTCTCCCAAGAGAGGACATAGTAAGCATTCAATTGCCTTAAAGAAGTAGTCTAGTACAATTTTGGCTGAGATGAGAAATATGTTACTAAGGTAGATAGATTAGCAAGAATTTAAGGGATATATAAACAAGACCCCATTTTCTGTTAATTTGGTGAGGTTGGACATGATGCAAAAGATAAGGATTTCTTTGGACTAATGATGAGCATGGCTTCTGGTATCACTTGGCTAGAATTGCTAGCTTACACTAATTAAGGGAATTTTCTCCACCTATCCTGTTGTTACTTATACCAATTTGCTCATACATAATCAATACAGAAGTAATATCATGTCTATAATTTTCTTTCTGGAATATCCTATCTCGTCCAAAAACACAGCTTTTTTGTGGACTATTTGAAATGATTCATGCATGGATGAAAAAAATAGAAAGGAAAGTTGGAGAGAAGAAAGATGGCAAGCAATTATGGTTAGAAAGTAAAGGAGAGGTAGAGATATCACTCATTTGATACTGAAGGAAGTGTAAGAAGGACCAAGATTCTCTGCGGTCAATTTATCCTATCGACACTATAGTCATTGCATATTTTCGTGACAACCATGTACATATCTGTTTAAATCATAATCCAAGTGACTACAGGAAATCTAGATCCAAGTAAGAATGCGACCACTAGCCAGTGAACTTTATTAGTTGTTTTTTCCCCCCATAAAGATAAAGAAAAACAAGATCATACATGATATTGGTAAGCAGTTGATTCTTGTATTTATCTTTGCTCGTTTGTTTACTTGATGTATAGAAGCAGCTAGCTAGGTGACAGAAGTAAGGACAAACTCCTTATAAAAAAAATAAAATAGAGATATAGAACTTTTTTTTTTTTAATCAATATTACTAGGTCCAACAAGGCAACAATTTGCAAGATGCATCTCTCACAAATAGCAAATACATTACGCCTTTCAAAATATATATATATATATACCAAATACATTACTCTATCTTAGCTCAAGATTTTATATAATGTTACATGAAATCATATATGGCTAAAACTGCTTCTGTTTGTCCTGAATTAAACTTCCTTGATAAATTGCATCCATAGAGCCCGCCTGGCTAGGATTCAAATTTAATAGTCTTCTTGCCCTGTAGGGACAGGAAGGTGACCTTTCTCCTGCAGGCTCTTAACAGTCTCATATAGACACTGCTTCACTGGGGTGAATTCTAATCCCAAATCTTTCAGCTTTTGATTTGAGAAGGTGTAGGGTCTTACCCTTGGGTTCTTTTCATCTGAACATCTGCATATGTGAAATATTATGTTAACTTTGAGTCTCTGAAAATCAAAGGCAATTAATTAGGCAATTAATTAAGTCCCAAATTATTTCATTGAAACCAACACTAAGGCATAGCCTATTTATTTGATATGGTTGAGAAACATCTATTTTAACTTTCTAGCAGTAACTCCCATTCCTACAAACTTTTCTCAAATCAATGCACAGATTTATAAGAACAAGGTAAATGTACAAAAAGAAATGAAATAAGTTATAATCAAATAGTAAAAATTACAAAAATATGAGATAACATGTAAATATGTTTTAGTAAATCTATTCAATATGTAAGATGATCTTATATTTAAAGACAATTCTAGCATTCATTACAGAGTGATAATTTAGCTCCATTGGTCTTTGTTTTGCAGTAGGTTTCCCATTCAACTAAAATTAGAGGTAAGCTTCTAAATGTTAAAAGGCTGGGTTCACATTACAAAATTCTGTTTTGTGAGTGTTTGGTCACATCTTGTCAAAAAAGAGCCTGGACATGAACCTTCTACCAATAAGTAAATCACCAAAGCATGTCATTTTACCCATTCTTCACTCAAATTAAAATCATAAATATAAACATTTATTAATGAATGATCAAGCAGATTCCTTAAATTAATGGAAAGAAAGAGGTACAAGACTAGAGACACCCTCAAGGTCCAAGTCTGACATGGGGTTTGGTAAAGACTAGTAAGAACAAAGGATCAAATCATTTGTACCTACAGAATCATTGAATTCTATTATTTGTGTTTGTCAAAAGGCTTGGATTTCAATTTTCAACTTAGCTCAACTCTCCTTGAGCTGAAAGTTGGAACACATAAATAAGTCAAAGTTAGTAGACCTACTCCCACCTCCTTTCTACAGAAATTATACATCCTATCTACAATCCTATGATCCATCTCTAGTCCTCAACAACGTTTAACATTTATTTATAATAAATTTGTATGCTACATCTCGAGAAAGAAATTGACACTCATGAGATCCAAATATTCCAAAATGTAAAAGAAAAAGATGAAGCCGTGATTGAAGGTTATCCTTCTAGCTAGTATAATATGTGGTTCCCTTTAAGTGAGGAAATTAAAAAAGCTGTGTCCTAATGTTATTTCTACAACTACGTGTTTAGAATTTTTTGATTGATTGTATTAGTTCATCCATATAATAAGTTTTCTTCTTTTTCTTCTGATCACGTTGAATAAGTTTTCCTTTCAAATCCACATATCAAGGTTCACTATGAAGTCGTTAATTTAATTTCTTCAAATCATAAGCACATCCGAGCTTCAGCGACTGACGAAATCGGTCATTATTTAGTGATTTCGGTCACTAAATAGGTTAACGACCGAATTAGCGACCAACTGTCAGCGGTTACTGAAACCTTGATTGCTAATTAATATAGCGACCAATTTCGCGTGGATTGCTAATTAGCGACTGAATAATTCGGTTGCTAAATGGTCAAAAGTCCGTCACTAGAAAGAGTCATTTGAAGCCTGAATCATAAAAGGGACCATTTTTTACGACGAAATTTTCAGATTTAACGACCGAATTATTCGGTCCCTAATATCCTCAACGGTCATATTTAGAGACTGATTTGTTTCGGTCGCTATTTGGTCCCATTGATATTTAGCGATTGAATTCGGTCTCTATCAGCGACCGACCAAATTCGGTCGCTAATTTTAGTCTCTAAATAGCTAATTTATAGTAGTGAATGTATGTTAGGAGAAAGATATTTACAAAATCTGTATAGTAAAAGAAGGGAGTGCTTACTGTCATCATCATCACTCATACTTCATTAATTTTTATTAAATGACATTTGTCTTATATTTTTATCTAATGATTCATCGTGTGCCAAAGCCAAACAAAGACTAAATGTATTGTATTTGTAAAAATGAATAACCAAATATTATATACTTACTTGGTAGGAATTGGGTATTCAGGGAAATACTTGGCCAGAATTTCAACTAGCTCACCACGGTGCAGTGAACTCTCACAACATATGTATCGACCAGAAGCAGAAGGTGTCTCATAAACAAGAATGTGGGCTAATGCCACATCCCTTACATGCACATAACCATGAGTGGCATTGACATAAGTCTTAGCAGAGCCAGTAAGGTACTTGAGGATGTGGATTGTGCTAGCATTGATGGTATGTTGTAGTAATGGTCCAATAACCAAAACTGGGTTCACCACAACTAAGTCCACCCCTTTCTCTTTTGCTACATCCCATGCTGTTTTTTCAGCCACAGCCTTTGCATAGCAATACCAATTCTGCAATTTAACCCTCCATGCTATTAGTATTATGTGCAATAGTCTTTTTTATTAGAATTTTAAAAGATATAAATTAAAATATAAAATATATAAACTCTTTTTTATCTCATAGATTTTTTAAATTTAAAAAAGGGTATTATTTTAAAATTCATTTAATGTTTGAAAAGTATAAGTTCAAAGAAAGTTGTCAAAACTAAAAAGAGATATATGCATAATTAAATTGAAAGCGAATTTAAATCTTATTTTTTAAGTGAAGAATGATGTGTGTATTTTTAATTTAAGAAAAGATAGCATAAGGGAAGTCAAGCCCAAGGTTCGTTCTACTGCTGTCAAATTTCTGCCATTTACACGTCTTGGTGGGGGATCTTGGCTAATCAAAAGTATTTTGATTAATTATATGAATATGAATATGGATTAAATCAACATAAAAATATGATAACATATACAGAAGACAAATAATATTTTTTTTTTTTTATGATGAAAAACAGAAGACAAAATGACAAATATGACATGCTATTGAAACATTAGTATGATAAAAATCTAAAAAATAATTAAAAAGATATAAATAAAAAATATTAAAAATATGGACATGATACAACATGCTACATATAAGAACCAACCATTTATTTCTCAACACTAGTATTGTCATTAAATTTGTAAAACTTGCATTTCAAGCATTCCATTTCCACATATGGCTAGATTTTGTACCAAAGCCTTAAATTAAGGTCACTACTATATTAAGTTAATGAATTCTAGCAGGCAAAGGGTACAAGTTAATGTTGACATTAATTAAATATGGCTAGATTTTGTACCAAAGCCTTAAATTAAGGTCACTACTATATTAAGTTAATGAATTCTAGCAGGCAAAGGGTACAAGTTAATGTTGACATTAATTAAATATGGCTAGATTTTGTACCAAAGCCTTAAATTAAGGTCACTACTATATTAAGTTAATGAATTCTAGCAGGTAAAGGGTACAGGTTAATGTTGACAACTTGACATTAATTAAATGGAACCTTGGTGTTCTTGCAGTACTCCAAATCACTCCAGCATGACTCATCAACTGCCACATCTTTACTCCTATTGGGGTCCATATAGGCAGCGCCAATTGATGAAGTGAACACCACGCGTCGCACTTTTGCTTCTGCAGCTGCTAAAATCACATTCTTCGTTCCATTCACTGCTGGTGCCAACATCTCTTCCTGCATGCGTGCACAAAGGATCGATTCTTCTCAAAACAGAGCATTTATTTTATTTTTTCTTAGATTTCAATATTTGATGAGAATAGTGAAAGAGAACAGAACATACAAGGAAAAAGAACTGATGGTTGTGATAAAAAGAAATAGGGTAATTACATATTATTTCCCAAGAATTTAATATATAAACTTTATTTTGCAATACATACCTCCTCTAAGCTTGGGTGAAAAACCTAAAATTGTTATTGTTAATAATAAAAATATGCATGTGGAAAAGCATGTAATTTCTTTTAACTTAATTCTTAAACACTTAAATATAGTTCTATATTTTCTATTTTTAAGTGTATGTGATCACTATGTGTTTCAAAATAAAGTTCATCTATAATGTGTAATTTACCCTAAAGTTACATTAACAACAATTTCTTTGAATAATTCTTCCTATATATATTACCACACATATTACTTCACAATTATACAAATTTTATACCATTTAACTATATGTACGGTTTCACCTCATTTACATACCACACTCTCATTTAACCACTTCATACAAATGTGAAATGACATGAATCATAATGTTATATATCACCAACTATTTCTCTTTCACACACACATATATCATATCTTATATCTTAATAATTTTCTTTACCTACTATTTGTTGTCCCATTCTTTTGTATTATACTATGTCCCCGTCAATAATTATTTAAATTTTTTTTTGATATAATCAATAATTATTCTTTTTAACATTATATAAAATTTCAACTTATATGATAAGATATTATTGATGAAAATAAGACATGACAAGACATCACATCCTCATTCCCTAATTATGAGTTGGGAATTAATTATTCTTCTCTTTTACTTTTGCATAAAAATAAGCGTATTGTTGATCTGTCAGGGAAAATGTGCGTCTATCAGTGTCACCCAACACGCCTCCACTTTCTAAACAAACGAAGAATGCTAGACATCACTTACGTATATTTTTTTAAATATAATCGAATCTACCTTCGCACAAAAATGTGCAAATAACATTTTCATAAACAAATCGTGATACGTGGTGGAAGTCAGTTTCGATTTGGTAGGACCCAGCCACCGTCAAATGGTGTGGAAGTCAATTTCGATTTTCTTGCACTAATTTTCTAACACACGGAGAAACTAGAAGAAAAAGTTCATTTCACACCAAGAAAAGTTTATTGACTTTACAATATACCAATGCACATCTTGTGCTGAATTTGGTTGCAAGTTCTTAATAAATTTATTTATGTAACACATTCTTTCCAACACACTCCCTTCTATTGATTAAAATTCGTTTGGATCCTACAAAATTCAAATAGGACCTACATGAATTAAGGGAACCCATTTTCAAAATAATGGGACTCACGTAAATTTTAACTAATAGAAGGGAGTTCGTTGGAAAGAGTGTTTTAGAGAATATGTTGCTAGCGCCTCTCAATTTATAAAAGAAATACTGAAATAGAGAGAAACTCACGGGGATGTCAGTGAGGGGAGAGGCAGTGTGGAAGACACCATCACAACCGTGAACAACAGCTTTCATAGAGTTGAGATCAAGGAGATCAGCTTTATGCAGAGTTAGCCTCTCCTTCGCTCCTTCCAACTCTTTCAAGTGCCCATTCTTCGGGTCATCTGATCATAATCCACGCATGCATGCATGCCAATGTCACAAATAACACAAATTAAATTTCAGCTAGCCAACGTTAAGCTGAACAAAGCAAATTAATTTAATTTAACATGCAAGAGAAAGAGAGAAATATGCATGTCTTATCATGTGGGTGTATAGTTAACGAATCAAAATTACAAAAATTTATATTAGAAAGTGAATGTATCAAGTTTACAAGTTACATATTATAATATAAAGTTTCTATGTTTTGATTTCTTAACCGATATTCTTATATATCTCTGGTTAGCAAGACATTATTAAAAATTTATAATATATAGTGATAACATATATATGTTAGCATGCCTGGATTCCGCACGGTTCCTTTGACGGTGTAGCCTTTGTGTAAGAGAAGTTTGACAATCCAAGAGGCTATGAAGCCACCGGCACCTGTGACACACACGGTTTGGCTTTGGCCAGAAACTGATGAAATGTCAGCTGCGGGCATCGTCGTTGGTTCCTAAGAAACTACGCAACAAGGCTCAATGGATGAATGAGAGAGAAATGAAGAGAGAGATAATGGGAATTAGAGAGGACAAAGATGGGAGCGGTGTAGTGTGAAGATTGGAGATGCTGCTGTGATAATATATATAGTGCCATAAAGCAAGGCAAAGAATATATATATATATATATATATATATATATATATATATATATATATATATATATATATATACACCTAATCCTTATTAAATATGAATATATTGCTGCAATTTTATAATTGAGAAAGGTTGATAATAAACTAAGTTTTAACATATTGCACTTTTGTTCATCCTATTATTGATCATGAGCAATTTTTGTTCCTATCGTTTTTTTGGTGTATATTTGATTCCCTTTTTTTTTTTTTTCAAACCGCAAGGTGGGCAAAGGATGGCTTTTATAAAGAGATACTTATACCCGCCCGATTCTTATTGAACATATATATTCTTTTGTCTAATCAATATATTAAAACGTTAGTTAACACAATTTTAGTTGGTACCTTTTCTAAAAGGATCTTACCTGAATCAAGAAACTGTAAGATTTTAATGAGAAAAAAAAAAAGGAAACCTTTTTTTATAAGCAAAAATAATATCCAAAAAAGGCAAACCTTGCTAGTTACATTACTTCCTTGTGGCCAAGTCACAACATTACTTCCTTGAGGTTTGGTCTAATTACATTGAACCACCCCCCTTCCTCTTTTGGCTTATATGAGAGGCCAATGTAAAAGTATATGATTAACTGATAGAATAAAAAGTTAATAAACAAAACTAAAGTAGAATTACCTACTTATTTGATATGCATATCATTCATATGAATGATATATAATCCAATCTCTAATCCACTCTTAGGCCTAGTGGAGGGTCCATAACGAGGAGAGGGGGCGGGGGACATGGGACCCACTGTTCTCTTTATATGTTCTTGACACTTTCCGAAAGAGATACTAATACAAACGCATTTATATTGGTTGCACATATTATATTGTATAAACTTTATGCACCTATCCTAAACTTATGTTCATTAATTATATATTAATATTCAAGCTAAGCAGGTTAGATTTAGGGCCAAATAACATTGGCCTCGCTTTGATGTGATTTAATTATATTCGATGCCACTTTTATTTAAAAAGTTATACTTACTTTTTTCCTATGAAAGGCAAGCGAAATTTCGATCATCAAGAGATAAATGTAATGATAACATAAACCTTAAGAGAGATTTATATAATTTCTAAAACAAGAAAATGCTGATTGTAGCTAAGTAAAAAAAAAATCAGGGGAGATAAGTTTCTCCATATTTATTTATACAAGTATGTCTATTTTTGTACTAGAGGAGTGCTAGAGAGTGTGTCGCTAGCATTTCTCTTTGTACTATAATATTTTTTACACATTTTCCCCATACGTCATAATAATAACATAAAAGTTATTAATGTAATCATGGCTAAAACTTCCAATTTTATTCCATTTGTAGACACATTGGTCAAGCATAATTTGTCCATATTTTCTTGCAATGTTTGGATTGACCGTGACCATGTTTGGAAAGGAGAGTTTGAGGGTGGGAACGGAACCTTAGTTCATTGATTCCATTCAAGTGCTTCTTCGGTTGGTGAGTGAAGACATTCAAGCCCAAAATCAACACCCAACAATCCCAACCCAATCAGAGGGGCTTTCTCCTGTTTTCAACGTTAATGGGAAATCACCATTTGTTTTCAAAAGGTTTGGTGAATTAATTTTCTCCACCTTTTGACTTCAACCTTGTTCTTTTTTTGGTTCAACTTCAACCTTGTTAACAAGACAACAACCACCGTCCAAAAAAAAAAAAAGACAACCACCACCAAAATCAATTTTTTTCATATTAAATTCAGTGTTTCGGTGTTGAAACTATGTAGCCTATAATGCGGCACCTGCACATGCTAAATGATTTTAATACGGCAAACGTTACACATGTGAATGATGAATCCTTGAGTTATTATTACTTTATAAGTGACATGTGAATCCTTGAGTTATTACTTTAAAGTTTCTTGTAAAAAAATTTCACATTAGAAACATGCTTGTTTGATTTTCGGCCTATTTTCATTTTTTATTTTATTTTTAGAAATAATTATAAAAATCTCACATTATTTTTACTATTTTTGTGTAAATCTTTGAAAATGGAAACATAATAAAAATATGTAACATTTTTACAATTATTTTTAAAAATAGAAAACTTAAAAAAAAAACAAACGTACTTTGGGAATCCAATTTTTATGTAGACAATTTTTACCTGCCTTGCCAACAAATGGGAATGAAACAAAGCCTTCTTCTACTGCAAATAGATGACATCATTATATATATGAAGCCACATCTAAAATTGGGTGTGAAACAAACCCTTCTGTAGTAAAGTTTTGGACTCAACAAAATACCAAACCATGCTAAAAAAGGGGTGTGGGGGGCTTGACCAGTAACAAAAGAGACTAAACTGATAATTCCTATGATAGAGCCAAAGTTATAAGCTCTAGATCCACCACTTGGTGCTAGTAAACACTGCAAAATATACTGCATTAAGGCTAGTATCCTATGCAAAATATACTGCATTAAGGCTAATATCCTATGCAAAATTCAAGCCACTTGTGCTTTTTCCTTTTCAAGGAAATCAGTCTTAGCTTTGATCTTTTTGATGTCTGAACCAGTCTTCATTCTTTTGGATTTAGGCTTCCCAACAGTGTCTTGCCCATTAACCGTTCTAGGTGGATCATCCATGGATTTATCAGCCAAACCAGATTTGTCTAGTGCAGCAGAAGTATCCACAGATTTGACAGCAGATTTTGCAGATTCAAATCTGGATATGCTGGAAGAAGTTCTACCCCTGTTGATCCATTACAATTTTTCAATAAGTATCCCAATAAAACACTTGTTGAACCCAAATATTTTGCCTAGCATGCAGACTAACCTGGACCGAAATTTGATATTTTCACCCATGGATGATTCCAACTGAGATTCTTCTTTGCTTTTTTGTGCTCTGCACATTATGAATGACTTGACAGTATAAGCTTAATAAACTAGAGAAGGATTAATAGGAAAAAACGAAAAAGATGCATAGCATTAGCTGAGGACATCAAGTAGCAATCATATAACATCAAAGGCATGTTGTTGGTATGAAATCCAGGATGATATTGTCTGTTATAACTTATACATATGGTAAAGGGATTTAAAAATAAAAATAAAAAAAAATCTTGTTTGAGGTCCTTTCAATTGAAAATGGGGGCAACCTGGTGCTATAACGTTTCCCGTTATACGCAGGGTCCAAGGAAGGGTCGGACCTTATTGGTATGTTTGGATGCATGGTAGTTTGATCCTGGAAGTGATTTTCCTTGAAGCTACTGTGAGTAGCTTTTGATTCTGAACTTTTTTAACGTGCATCCAAACAAGCTATATGTGGGTCTATAGTAGACACAGCCTTACATTCCACGACTTGAATCCGGGACCTTAGTGTCACATGGTAAAAACTCTAACGTTGTGCCAAGGCTCCCCTGAAATTAGTAGGCCCATATTATGTCAATGGGCTCAAGCCAATTTTATCATACGGGTTATCCTTTAAAAAATAAATGCCTAATCTTTTATGCTACTGCATAGATACTTGATAAAGGCCCAAGGCAGTATTTGCACAGTTGTGAGAAGGGTGCTCATATACCGCATCAGCAATAATCAAGGCTTGCTCTTGGTTCTTAAGAGTAGAAAATAGTATAATCCCAGTAATGTTAAGCATTTTAATGCTCTTCAGACCAGATCATACTTACATATCTGATGCCTCTGCAAGCTTGTGAAGAGCAAGTTCTTGTTCCTGTTAGCAGAATATCAGTATGCATGAATTAAATTAATGATATGATGTATTGGAAAAATAATTAAATAAGCATGGAAGCTTTAGACTCACCTCACTGGGTGAAACATCAACAGCAATTAGCTCCCAGCGTTGCTTTTTCAGGTTTAACACTTCCACCTCACCGTCAGCATACAAAATCTATTGAGAAGTCATTAGAAATATTAATAAATATAATTATACAAGTTATCTAATAGTTTATGCTTTTCAACTTGAAATTTTGATAGTGTTACTCTCACTCACAATCACTTGGACACAAAAGTAAGTTCCATAGTCAATGCATGAATTTGAATTGTTACTTTTGTTTAAAATAATTGTGTATGAGAAGAGTGTGAAAAAACAAGACTATGAGAATAACATGTTCCTTCACAAGTTATCACAGTATAGTGGCAGGAGGTATTAAATTCCAGCTCTTCTGAATTCATCGATCTTACAAAATAAGTACTAAATTTGGAACCCGTCAAAAGGAAATATGTTATATGAAAGGAACTGATATTGGTTCATCCCTATTTATTCATGCCTATTCATTTGCCTATTTATTTTCTCCACCCCCACAAGCTGTAATTGGTTCCCACTAGCTACACTTGCTTCCCTCTTCACTTTCTCCACTCCCACTTGAAATAAATGCTCCCAAATTCCCAATAGCAGCCCCTCTATACTCATATTATTTACATTTTTAACTGATCTAATAGTTCAAAATATGGTTTGGGTCTATCAAATATTCGGCCCACTTTTCATGAGGATATACCAGGCATATTATTGAATAAAAGTCCATGCTCTTCAATAGTTGAAGTCTTAACTAAACAGTACTTTGCAATTTGTATTACTGAAAGCCCAGATATGAAAGATAAACCTTCTCCTGGGATAAGTAAAATTGAAAATAAGAATGGTTTAAAAGTTCATATGCCACCAGGATATTATCAGAGTCAATGCTACGGTTTGTAACACAAGGATGGGAATATGTTCCATCAGTATGTCACTTGGTTGAGGTTTAAATAATAACACACATAATGTGTTCCAAAATGGAAATATATAAAGCTAACATCTGCAAAGAAGATGCATGAACAAATCCTAGAGCTGAAGAAAATTTATAAATAAAACAATGTCAGTCACAGTCATCTCACCTTGTGCTTTCCTTTGACAGGATCATACTTATCGACAACACCTTCATAAAACCTGAAGAAAAGAATTTTATATGCATAATGTAAGTTAAAAAAAGGAATTAATCTGCACTTCAACGTCACAAATTACTGGGATAAAATAAAGCAAGCTGAAGCAACAGGCATATAAGATAAACAACTAGCTTGTTTAGGGAAGATATTAAATAACAATTTACTGATATCTTCAATAGGAAAAAACTTCTAGACCTATCATAGTCATGTATAAAATTAGGACTTGCACAATATAGCTAAGTATTTAGAAAATCCAATTGCCTAATTATGCATCTGCAATTTATCAATAGCAAAATAATTGGTCAATAATGGGAATGGCCCCTAAAGAAATATAAATTCACATCAGAAAAATTGAAAACTCCATTTAACTGCAATGCTAGTTAAAAACCAACCTGATTCAAATTATCTATCAAAATCACAAAGCATTTTCTTAATTCAAAACTTCTAACACAATCCAATAGGCCAACCTCGCCAAAAGAGATTGTAGATTTCAGAGTGTCTCCACTCTACTTTCAGAAACATATGCAATTATCTTATAAGCCTACTGAATGAGTTTGTATAACAGTAAGGAAAGTGATTTCAAAGTCCAAAAATCAAAAGAGAGTAATAAAATTTTTCAATCAATTTTTTTTAAACGACCCTCAACCAAAAAACAAAATAATCATTGTGAATGAGAACTCCATACAAAGGTAGTCACATCATAAAAAGATTGATACCATCAGCTCCCCATGCCATGTTCCTGCATTCTACTTTTGTATGAGTCTATTATTCAGAACCCAACTACGGTTTATAGCATTTTTTCGTCTAAATATAAGCATTGTCCTAAACCCATAGTTCATATGCATTGACTTACAGCATCACATGGCATAATGCAGTTAAAGTGATAGTATACTTTCTTAGAAATTGGTAACAGAGGAATGCAAAGACAGAAATAGATTACACAATAGTGCTACCAAAATACTTACATTCTATCCATTGGCCACCAGACCCTGATCCTATTACCAACCAATGAATTACCAAGGTCACAAGTTTCAGATGCCTGAAGAAAAAATAACAGCAAACTTAATCTATTGAAAAAAAGTAAATACGGCACACATTATGAGGAAAAATTAAAAGAAAGGGAAAGTTCCAGTTAACAAACAACACTGAAAATAAGCTTTCGATTCAAATTATTCTGTTAAAAGCCTCAATAATAAAGCTGTTATGTCAAAGTTTGTTAGTTTTGGCCAATATCACTGAGCAAGAGTGTCAAGAATAGGGCAGAAATTTTTATGCGGGACAATGGCCAAACACAGGGAATGAAAGATTGTACAAACAGATAGTCAGATACAAATTTATATGTGAAATTTTTTTTTATAAAAAAATAAAATAAAAAAAAAAGCAACAGGAAGGTAATAACATTTCCATTGATCCAAGGCATATCAACTTATTAGTATCATTAGCACATAGTCTTAGGGAGTTTTAACTGCCAAGGACCTACCAGGGTAAATCGAAAATGATAACAGAAGTCAATAAAACATTGAAGAAAATGGGACATCTCAAGGGGTTTTATTGGAAATAATTGATATTTCAATAACACCGCTATATTTCAATTGCATACGTCTACACTTACAGTGGTGCGCCTTCTGCTCACCCTTGTTTGTGGTGTTTCCTCAACTCCATTTAATGTTTTACTCGCAGATTCTGCAATCTGCTCCTATAAAATGGAGACAACATAGACCCCAAAAGACAAAATATGTGAGGTTATACTAGTTAGTATATTGTGTGGTGACCAGAAAGATTGTAAAAAGATAACTTGCTATACCTTAATGGCGGATGATTCGTTGAGATCTTTATTAGGAGTAGCATTATGCCTCCTCCTCTTCTTAACTCCTGATTGAGCTGAGGACCTTCGTTCTTCTCTATTTTCTGCCTCAATATCCGTAACAGACTTATGTTTCCCCACATCTTTACAAGAAGCCTTAGATCCCATCTCCGCAACTACCAATTCAGGAGCCACAACAGTTTTATCATTATTCTTAAAAGAAATTTTGATTTTCCTGATGGGTGCCTGAGGTTTTACTTCAAAATCCTTCCTTGCTTCAGATCCCTTTTCCAACCTAACACCAGGAGATTCCAAAGAAGATTCCTCAAGCAGAGGATTCAAATTGTCTTTCTTTAACTTTGACACAGATTTAGAACCAACATCTCGAATCCCTGTGCTACTTCTTTTCCTTGGCCGGCCCCTTTTGGGGCGGCTTTCATCAGGAATGTTACATGTTGAAGGAGAAGCAACATTCGTATTCTCTTCAGATTTTAGTTTAGAAGCTGAAGCTTCACGACCTTCGCTCATATTTTCAGACTTTGGCATAGCATTACCATTGCTGGAAGCAGGGTTTTCATCAGCAGGAAAATCACTGCCAATATCATGAGCCTTTCTGAATTGATCAGGCTTTACAATGTTCTCATTTTTCTTCTGAGGAAGTAAAGCTTCACTCACAGTTTTAGCCTTTGACTGCAACTTATCCTTTCTAGAAACAGGGTTTTTAGAAGGTGGAAAAGCAGAGCTTCTGTCGACAGACTTTCTGGATAGAGCTTGTTTTCCAGTTCTTGCTCCATTATAAATCCAAGAGTTATCATAGCCCTCCTCTGCGTTCATTAAAGAATTAGGTTTACGACCCCTCTTCCTTGGCACAGTATTCAGCCAAGTTTCAGAGTTTGGTTCCAGCACAGATTCTAAATCGCCAGTTTCGGAATTGGCTTGTGAATGGCTACTTTTGGTGTTCTTAGTAGGATCAGAATGTTTTTTCCTTTTTGAACCAGACTTTTCAGTAATTTCATTATCCATAGTAGAAGCAATGGCACTTCTCGTGTTTGACTTAGTATCATCCATAATTGGGGCATCTCTCACACAAGTAATATCTGGTTCAAGCTCCTTGGTCACCTGATTAAGAATGAAGTTTAAATGTTTAATATTGCATTAATATTGACTGATGCTTAATGAAGCAAGCATTGCAATTGTAAATTAAAATTTAAGAATCCAATAACTTATTCAGAAAGGCATAAGACAATTACGTCGCAGGGTTGGTTATCTGCATCTTTAGGTACATCAAGCTTGTTCTCAGTTGCCTGAACCTGAAGCATTGCCACACAACCAATCCTTATTTCAATCTATTTCAAAGCCTCAAAGCAAGTAACAACTTGTTGCAAATAACAACACCAATATGAAGATATCGATGCAACATGGGTCATGTAAAAAAAAGTGTCAACCATATCCACCCTACCTTAATAACAGAACTTCTCTGGCAGTTTTGAAAAATGGAAATGGCTCTAGTGAGCATGACTGGTTTATGAATATTTTAATGGTAAATTACTGGTTTATGACGACCCAGTGATTTTTCTCTGCAGGAATTTGAAAATGGATTCATTGAATAAGTGGTGCACAGGGGACATGGTGGTTTTTTTTTTTCCAACTTGAGTTTTAGTAAGCATATGCTTTTTGGTAAAGATTCAAGAAGGAGAACCAGTCTGCCTTTGTTTAAAACACATTTAATCACAAATATAGTTCCAATTGGTTATGAGACAAAATAAAAGATTGGCCATGCTCCATTGTCTTCCATTACCTACTTTCTTATGCCTTCCATTAATTTGTTTTTCTCAGTTGTTCTGTCTTCTATAAAGTATTGAGCACCCATTGCTTAATCCAAAAGAATTAATTTAAAGGCAGTTCATTTATAAATCTAATTTGATATCAAAGTGATTAGAAAACACACTAATGAACCAAGAGTAACAGTCAAGGACTAGAGAACCTCTGTGTCAATTAAATTTGTTGCATGGTGTCCAACATGCAGCAAAAGTAAGACTAAGCAAGAATATCACATATTAGCGCAATACCAATTTATCTTATAGAGTATTGCATCGGACAAGTAAAACACACCACTGTCTTCTTAGAACCATTTGAATGATCGTGTTGGGGGGATTCGGGTCCATTATGACAAATAGAAGTTACTATTTGTGCATACTCATCAAGAGCTCTGCCTGAAGACTCCACTGCTTTCATGAGATAGGGCTTAAGCTTAACAGCACAATTGGTAATTACTTTCTCCCCCAATGTCCAAGAAGTAGGTGAAATAGTCTGGGAAAATAAAATAAATCAGATTGTCAAAGTTGAATAAAGGGACATGAAATAACAAATAAAAGAAACAAAAAGAAAAGGAAATGAGATTAGATGAAATTGATATAATGCAAAACATGTTACCTGATTTTCATTTCTCACACCATCTAATAGAGGTCCAAGAAGATCTGAGGAAATTTCTTCACTTTCATCCAAGACCAGGGTCATTATTGTTTCCATGGAATCAATTGCATTACGGGGATGGTTTGACCTTTAAATTTAGCAAACAATACCTTAAGTCATTAATCACTGCAGAACTGAATGAAAACTTAAAAGTGGGAAAAGAAAGAAATAAAAATGAAATCTAATTTTTCAGCACATATTTTGTAAAACAACTTCCCAAAGCTTCATCTACTAGTCACTTCACTTGCAAAAGGAAAATGCAGAGAAGACCCTAGTTTCCTTGGCTGCACCACTTCACTATTGATATGTTCAAAACATAAATAGGGGGTGTCTAACATATGTTTTAATGAAGACAGCATACTGAAAAAGCTGACACATTATTACAACATCTATGCCATCTTCTAGTTACGTGATCAACTTCAATAAGTTTCACCAAAATTGCAACATTGTTTACACATCAACTACCTCAACAGAGTTCAGATATCCACTTAGAAAAAAATATAACAGAAATCTCAATGTTGGGTGCAGGAATTTCATACAGATTTGTGCATTTTATTTCATACATAATTAGAATTAAAGAGAACCAAATAGAGGTATCAAATTTCACCCAGGCAAGTTAGGACCAGGGAGAAACGGATGAAAGATATGTTGTCATGGCTCTACTAACCTTATATTTCTCAAGAAATGCTGAAACATCTGACTAATTAGGTCATCACACTCGAGGTCCAGCATGACCAAGCATAATCTGACTTTTGAAACATTATCAAGTATGGTAAGTACTTTTTCATAACAGTGGCCAGATGCAAGAGACAATTTCTCAAAAGCTGCCACTATAAGCTTGAAAATTTCCTGTTCACCATAAAATGGAATGCTCACACAAAATCATTAACATCATTTATAGTACCATTTGAATTGTTTGATTGAAAATTTACACCAAACTAAATACCTTCATTTGTTCATCATCATAAGGGGCATCTGGGGCTGTAATTCTGGTAATCTCAGTGATGCAAGATGTAACTGAAATCTTAACATCCTCATCTGTGTGCCTCAAAAGTTCATCAAAAATCAATGCCTTCATTGAAGGTACAAGTGATTGTTGAATTGGCTTGGTTGGTGCTTGATCCACAGTTGACAAAACCAGCTCCAATTTCTAAAAGTTAGAAAACCAAAAAATTAATAATAAAAAAAAGAGAGAGAATAAAATTAGAGCTCAATTGGGCATGGAATGCTTGCTGTAACAATGTAATTTAAGTTCCAAAATTCAAAAGAAGCACTTAATTTTCTACTTGATTTCCCAACTCCTAATTCCAACAGATAGGAATTTATGATCAATTCAGAAGACACAATGCAATTCATGACACAAAAATCCACATAAAAAGATACATATACAAAAGGGATGAAAGTTAAAGAGGGGACATTACATGAAGGAGTTGAAGAAGGTGATCAACTGGAGGCAAGGGTTTGAGTAGCTTCCTCCCCAAATGTTTAAGACTCTTTATTGTATCCCTTTCAGACAAATACTCACTGTCATTGGAAGATGTCATTTTCTCAGAACTCAGAAGCACAAAAAGTGTTTCAACATTCACACTGCAACTGCATATAGCCCTAAGCAAGTAAATGGAAACAAGTCAGCACAACAGAATTCAGGGGTTTGTGTCAAAGCGTGAGACATGCAAGCTGACACAGACAAATAAGACCAATTTCGGGTTCCGCCCATGTTTTTTAATACCATCACTTCTTTGCCTTTCTGGTATGAGAGAGCACTTTTGTGTAATAATAATAAATAAATAAAAAGAAAAAAAAAAGAAAATACTAACGAGTACCCAGTGAAACCAAGAAAAATAAAGTTTATATAGAGAAAATACTTGGTTTTCTAATGGAAATTTGTTTAAGTTTAATTGCTATACATTGTCAGTGTAAAGTTTTTTACACTGTCAACCAATCAAAAATCATGGTTTGAATGACTTTTAAGGTGGTTAGGATAAAAGTCAAAGATTTTTAATGATTTATCAATTTTCTAATTGGTTGACAGTGTAAAAAATCTTTACACTGTCTGTGTATATCAATTAAATCCAATTTGTTTTTCTTAATTCTTAAAGAATGACTTAAGGATACTCGTTGATCTTAAAAAAATTATTTTTTTAGTCACCAACGTATTTTATAATTTAAAAAATCACCCAATCCTTTTTTCTCTCTTCTCCTCCGCCACCCCTGCCACTCCCCACCCACCTCTGAACGAAGAAGGAAGTTGAATAAGCAAAAGAGTAGAAAGAAGAAAAATAACAACAGAAGAGATGCAGAACAAGAGAAGAAAGCCAAAGGGGACAGAGAGGGGAGGTTCTCTGGCGATGGAAGCACAAACGAGTCTTCTTGGATTCCATCGCCGTCGTCGAGATTGGAGGAGAACGGAGGGGGCAAGGGACCAGAGAAGAGGAATTTGTGCGTCCTAAATTGTGGGGGGTTAAATTTTGTAATCTAAACAAATTAAGGACTAAAAAGTAATAATTTTATTTGCAGAAACGAGCTTATTCACCGTGGATGTTTGCAATCCGCATGCATTGTCCTAGGATTTCTTTCTTTTTCTTTCCTTTTTTTTTTTTAACTAACACTTTGGTCTTTATACGTGACACAGAATTTTAATATAGTCTTTATATGTAATAAAATTTCAAATAAGTCTCTACATATGACAATTATTTTCAAATTGTTTCTCGCCGATGATTGGTGTTATAACGTTGTTATATGACATGGACCAAATTGAAGATGATTGTCACATGTAGGGACCAAATTAAAAATGATTGTCACATGTCGGGATTGAATTCAATTTTTTTTTTTTCAATTCAATCCATACACATGACCATCATTTTCAATTTGGTACCAAATTGAAAATGATTGTCACGTGTAGCGATTGATTTGAAAAAAAATATATATAGGGACTAAATTAAAAGTCAGTATCATGTATAGGGACCAAATGATTAGTTTAACATTTTTTTATCGTAATTCGGGTCTTTGGCTCTCTGGTGACATCTCGGGTATCCTCACAAGCTTTGGTCATTTGGACCTTCTATGAGACTAATCATCACTCACATGCTTAGAGCAGAGAATTAACCTTTGGTTTTTACAACCTCCCAACTAGAGTATATACCACCGGAATTCAGACTTTTGTTCTCCTTTTTATGGGTCGAGATGCTTATCACTCAATGATTTTTATCCCTCTTATTTAGTTAACTTTAAAAGACACATATATATACACACGACCATGATTAGTTATAGTTGAAGTAGACTGTACCTCTTCCAAATTTGGGACTTGATTTTTGAAATTGTCATATTTGAGAAGTTTTATCTAATCATCACCCCTGTTCTGGATAAGTCTCATAATTATGCATGTGTGAATTTCGATCAAAGACAAAAATGGAAAAAGAAAATGAAAAACTCCCTAAAGGTTGAAGAGTACCTTCTTTTTCTTCACTCATTGATGGTTTAGTGTCGATATTTGATCATTGAGGGCAGTGCTTGAGAAACTAAGTTTTGGTCATCATCTACCCTTCAAGTACCATTTTACCCTTGTTCATTTAACTTTTTAAATATTTAACTCTTGCATTGAAAAGCACTACGTGTAACCGACAAACTCACAAACCTTGTTTCCGATCTACTTCGAGGAGTATCCCACCGCCAACCTAAGACGGAGACTAATCTCCCGCGGGAGTTTGTTCGGCACCTCGATGGGTGGCATCCCTCCCAGCTGAGATTTTTTCCATACCCAAGGCTCGAACCCGAGACCTTGGTTAAGGAGCGAGAGGCCTTTAACCACTCACGCCAATCTCAGTTGGTTCACAAACCTTGTTTGACAAACTGACCAGAATTTTTTTTTTTTTTTTAAATGTTACTATAGAAATTTTGATTTGAGATATCACACATTTTAAAATAAAATAGAGAATATATATATATATATATATATATATCAAATATTATTTAGATATATCATACAAATTTCCCAAAACTAGCTACTAATAACTACGATTTGCACTAAAGTGTGCCACTGCCCACAAGTAGGGATGGCAATGGGTAGGGTTTGGGTAGGGTACTATAGTACCCGTCCCCGTACCCGCGTTTAAAAAAATTACCCGTACCCGGACCCGTACCCTCGTGGGTAGCAACCTCAGTACCCTTACCCGTACCCTCTGGGTACCTAAGTACCCACACCCGCACACATTACCCGCAATTTAACAAAGAAAAAAAATAAATAACAAAATGATCATAACTTAATTTAAAAATCATCCAACGATGTTTTGAATGTATTCATCAAATATTACAAACCAGCGTATTATACCAAATAAAAATATGTAAAATATCCAAAACAATAACAATAAGCCTCCAAAACAAAAAATTCGTCAAGTAGTAATTCCTGAGTCGATATTGCCGATGTTCTCCAAAACTGTAAAGTAAAATAAAAAATACATTATATTAGTTATTAGTTATACATTATAAACTTGCAAAGCAATAATTAGTAATAAATTGTTAGATTATCTTACCCCATCTTCTGAATCAGAGTCTTGAAAAGACTACAAGCGTTTGTCTTTTATGTGTAAAAATTGCTTTGGTCCAGTTATACCAATAGAAACTAGAACAAAAACAAAATTATATGGTTAGGCTAAACACAGATTTCATTAAACAAATATATTAATGCAACATTTATTACCTTCCTTATCATGCTTTATCCAGTTTTGTGCACACATAAGCGCCTCCAAAGTATTCTCATGAAGCCTAGAAAGATAAGGAGTCAACAATCTACCTCCTGTGCTAAAAGCAGATTCAGAAGCAACAGAAGAAATTGGGATGGCCAAAATATCCTTGGCAATCATTTGTAATGTTGGATACTTGATCCCATTTGTTTTCCACCATGCAAGTATATCAAATGTAGCACTCCTAGGCAATACCTTCTCTTCCAAATATAGATCCAACTCGAACTTTGATTGTATGTCATTGGTATCATTGACAAAGGAGTCATAACCACTAAGAAAATTGTTACAAGTAAAATTATCCAAAGGAGGAAGGGACGGTGGTTGGAGGTGATGAAGATGAACAAGGAAGATGGGAGGAGATCTGGAGATGGAGCAGAACAACGTGTGAAACGGCTGAGTAGTGATAGTGAGGTATTAGGGTTTCAAGTTTCTAATTTTGATCTCTAATAATTATATGTATTAATGTATTAATATAAATAAATATATATTTATACATGCGGGTATGGGGCGGGGTGGGTACCAAGGTACCCGTACCCGCCCCCATACCCTCTCAGATTTGCGGGTAATTACCCGTACCCGTACCCATACCCATAAAGCGGGTTTTTACCCTACCCACGGCGGGTATTTTTTGCGGGTACCCGGCGGGTAGGGTCCGGATTGCCATCCCTACCCACAAGGATTGATGTGTGATGTGTCATTCACTGTTGCCAACTCAAAATGAAAATTTCCACATTTTGACTAAAAAATAGGATTACTCTCCCTTTATTTTACCTCTACATACCACAGAGGATATGCCGCTAATATATGCTTGATATGCTAAATGGTCAATATGTCAATAAACAAAATAAGGAAAATCATCAAATCGATTTTAAAATAAATTTTTGGATTAAATAACAAATGTACAAATCAAGACGAGAATTATTTTCTGTACCTTTTATTTTTCTTTTATCAATCCTTTTTTTTTTTGTGCATTTGTATTTTGAGGTCATTGCTAGCTGTTCTGTTCATCCCTTGGAACCTGGTATGACGAACTCAGTAAATTCTTACTGAACCTAGAAGAAAATAAAAAAAGAAAAACTTTATGGTAAATGGGAAGTTTTAGGATTTAGGCATAATATCAATCAAGGTGCATTAAGTAGTTTCCATAAACAACAGCAATAGGAGAAAACAAATCATATAAGATTTTAACTCAAGTGCTCACCATTCCAAGCACTAAACAGTGTGGTCTATAGATTTTTGAATGAGTGCATGATCTGTGTGTTAAACTGTTAATTTTGTTTCATATACTACGTTCTCTAGTGATTAGAAAGAACGAAATTCTCATGTAAACATTGTCTATCATGGTGTAAAACAAAATATTACATATCATATTACCTCTTAAGCAACATATTAACCGGTTCACATGTATAATATTATTAAAAAATAGTGTGTTCTTAGTATGTGCCACAACCTTCACACATGTTAAATATTAAATGGAGTTCTTGCCTAAAAATTGTAAAAATGGGTAAAACTCATACTTTTACTACTATTCAAGTAATTTTTTAGTGCTTAAAAAACCAATTATTAAAACATTAAAAATCTCACATAAAGATGTCAACTCTTTAAGTTTTACCTATTTTTTAAAACATATGAAAATAAGTATAAAAAATTTAAAACAAAAGGTCATATATCACATAAGATTAAACTACAATTATCCATTCAAACAACTATATTGTCCTAAAGGTTGACAAGTTATATACTATTGCGATATTGTAATCAAACTCACAAGCTTAATATGAGATAGGGTGGGATTCAATCTTGACACCACTTTGCATAGTGTGGTATTGCTCCGGCCATTTTGCTATTGGGCTTATGAAGAGTCTAGCCAGAAGTCCAAAAGCATAGTTAGTATATTAGACTCACCTAACATATCATCCACGGGATATAAAGGAGATATTGAAAAAATAAAGTGATAAAAATGATATATACTTAAATAAGAATAGTTTCAAGGAATAATAGACTTTTAGCATGTTTGGCTCACCTAGCATATCATCCATAACATTCGTATGAACACCTTGTAGGAATAAAAAGAAGATAGACCTTTTCACAATGAGTAATAATGTAAAATACAGCTTCATTCGAGTTAACGTATTAAAATTTCTCTTTATTTGTATTATTTCAACTTTATAATATACATCTGTTTTATTGACTTATTATTAATCTGCCAAAATTTCTATTGTTAACTTAGATAAAACACTGAACAAATATAGTTCGTATATATCCACAATTATTAATTCCAAAGGTTAAAATTCATATAATTAAAATCAGAGGGATACTATATAACAAAGAAATGTCTAAATAAAAGAATGATTCTACGTTTTAGATTTTCTTTTGTACAATACTACCTCCGGTCCTTAATATAAGAAACAAAACCCTAAAACACACAGACCAAGAAAATGCATTGAAATGAGCTAATTGTAATTAATATTCATATAATTTTCCAAAAGCACCCCTTCTAATCTTAATTAAAATTCCGAGGGTCTATAATTAATGATGGTAATTAATAAGGGCAACATTGGAAGTTAGCATTTAAAATGTATGAAAATTGATACATGTTTCTTATATTTTGGACCCCAAAAAAGTACTCATTTATTTCTTATATTAAGGATGGTAGTATGTTTTAGACTTTTCAATAACTTTTAAGTAGTACTTTTTGTTGTTGAAATTATATATCATTACTAAAACATTTATGAAATCAAACCTGCATTATTACCTTTTGATTATAAACTGCACAACTTTCTTGCTTCTAAGTTCCATCTTCCCATAAAAATCAACATCTATTTGAACTGTTCGAACAACAACAACTCTTTTTATACACCACATAAGAAGCGACAGAGCTTCTACTATGGGGCTTGAATAATATTTAAACTTCATTCTTAATCAGGTAACCAAGGGGCTTGAACCGTATATTACTTGTGTGAGAGATGCCCAGATTATGGATGATATTAAGTCAAACAAGGGAGGTGTCATTGCTTCTACTATGAACGATGAAATTATTGACAATGTCTTTGGACATGCATTATCTTTCACAAGAATCACATCCTCAACTCAGAAACTACTCTATGTAGCTTATGGAAAAACACATGTCCAAGACTTCTGACCCAATTTCCAAACATGCAATGAAAAGTCTGTTTCAAAAAGGAAAAAAGCATTCCGACTCTATTTAGAATGCCAAAAGTAGCAAATCAAAAGCCAATAAAAAAACTGGAAATTTAGAGTCTGTGATGGAACCAAAATCAGAAACTCAGTTGAATATTGTGCCAAGGAAGAGGGGTCATAAGCCTAATCCTTTAATGAAGGCAAAGGAAGGCTATGATAACTCTTGGATTTATAAAATAGCAAGAACTGAAAAACCAGCTCTATCTAGAAAGGCTAGTGATAGCAGTTCTGCTTTTCCAACTTCTAAAACCCATGCTTCTAGAAAGGATAAGTTGCAGTCAAAACCTAAAATTGTGAGTGAAGCTCTACTTTCTCAGCCGAAAAATGAGAACAATGCAAAGCATGATCAATCCAGAAAGTCTCACAATAATGGCAGTGATTTTCCACCTGATGAAAATCATGCTCCTAGTAAGGATAATGGGCTGTTCTCAAAGCCTGGAGATATATGAGAAAAGGGCTTGAAGCTTTAGTTTCTAAACCAAAAACTGATGAGAATAGGAATGCTGCTTCCCCTTCAACAAGGGTTGCCCAATGAAAAGAAGTAGCACAAGGAATCAAAATGTGTATCCTTATTCTATGTCAAAGTTAAAGAAAGACAATCTGAATCTGCTGCTTGATGAGTCCTCTTTGTAATCTCCTGGTGTTGGGTTGGAAAAGGAATCAGAAGCAAGCAATGATTCTGAAGTAAAACCGCAGGCATCCATTAGGAAAATCAAAATTTCTTTTAAGAATGATGAGAAAACTGTTGTGGCCCCTGAATTGGTAGTTGCTGAGATGGAATGTAAGACTTCTTATAAAAATGTGAGGAAACATAAGTCAGTGATGGATATTGAGGTAGAAAATAGAGATGAAGGAAGGTCCTTAGCTCAATCAGGAGTTAAGAAAAGGAAGAGGCATAAAGCTACTCCTAATAAAGATCTCGACTCGTCATCTGCTATTAATGTATAGCAATTTATCTTCTTACAACCTTTTTGGACAACACATAGTATAACCTCACATATTTTGTCTTTTGGGGTCCATATTGTCTCCACTTCATAGGAACTGATTATAGAGTCTACAAGTAAAACATTGAGTAGAGTTGAGGAAACCCCTCAAACATGGTTGAGGAGAAGGAACGCCATTGTGAATGTAGAGGTATACAACTTAGATCTAGCTAAGTTATTGAGATTTCAATAAAACCCCCCAGAGATGTCCCTTCTTCTTCTTCTTTAATAAAAGCCAGCACAATTAATCCAGGATAATATGGAGGATGACTGAAATCATTATGCATTGGAATAAGAACAATACTCTAGAATAATATTATACATTAATCTTAGAAACTTCTAAACTTTAGCTACATTTCATTTAAAATTAACGATGAAAATCTTCTGAAAAAAATTAACTCCAAAACGATACAAGAATTAAACTTTTTCATCATGTTTTTAATGTAATTTTTCAATCTCAGCTCCTCAATGTCACATTCATGTAAGTCATCTTGCAAAAACATGTTGGCAATTAATTTTGTCCCTTATATGCTCCTCAACCATTAACAATCAACGGCTAGATACACTATAATTGAGCCATCCATATTGTTTTTAGATATTCCATGCAAAACAAGTATGCTAATGAGAAGTTGACAACAAATTAAAAAAACAAAGCTGGGTTAATTTCTTTCCACAAGTTAGCTCTTGATCTCAAATTAAAAAATACAATGAAGTGTGTTTCAATTGATTTCACCTCAATATTTATTTTATATTGAAATTCATAAGAAATTTTCTAAATAGTTTAAAAACATCATGATAACCTCAACTCTAAGGGTATAACCCGTGCATTGCACGGGTCAAACATGCTAGTTAATATTACATATCTAAAATAACATAAAAACTTTAAGAAACTCTACTTATGTATAAGAAAATTTAACGTTAGAGTAATAATAATCGAGTAATGTTACTTACATATAACATTTTCTTGAGTAATGTTACTTACACACACAAAAATTTCAAGTAACTTAAAAACACTATTGGTATAAGGATCTCCACTATAGCGTCTAACCATACTCCGAAAGATTAATATCTTACCTATTGGGTGGGAGGATACTCTGAAAATAAAATAAAAAATCATTTGTCCTTTTTTTTTTTTCCTCTTTCCCTTTATTCATCAAATTCAATGGTACACATTACAGTTAACATTTTTCATAATGAATTAGATATAAGTTATCTCTATAAACAACTTAGAGTAGTGTTAGTGGCACCCTAATTGTTTGTACACATTTTTTACCGATTAATCATTTTTTTTTAATAAAATTATGAATGATTAGAACTTAATTGTGGAACCCTAGAACTTAATTATAAATAAAAAGTAAATTAGAAAGTTTATTTAATCAACTAGCAAAATGAAAGAATCTAAAGAGAGATCGAGGGGAGAGTAAAGCGTAAACACTCAAGTTATAGGTAGATTCTAGTATGAAATACCAAAATAAGTGATTCATGGTGACCCATCATATTAATTATTAAAATACTTTAATGTTCGAGATGAAAAATGGATAGTTGTTATTCAGGTCACCCAAAAAAAAATCAAATGACAAGTTGGTCCCTGTCTCCCTCACCTCATCTATCGGAAAAAAATCCACCATTTTTTACCAAAAAGAATTTCATCGCCCTGCACACCACTGGATCTCATTCTAAGGCTAGCAAAGAAAAAGACAACATTGGATATGCAGATATGTATAAGATTTCTGCAATGTAGGAGAAGCATGAAGTGGAGGTTGGAGAAAGAAGGTGTTGTTCGTGAAGGAAGGATCAGAAGTGAGAGAGACGCTTGCAATGATGGGAGCCATTCCTCTGTAGGTTTGAATGTTTGATCATTCTGTATCTGACCTATTCTAATATTCCTTTTCATTTCTCAAATCCCTTTTTCCCTATTTATGTGTGAGAATGAGATTGCCATGTGATTTTTGAAACTGAATGTGAATTTTGGGTTGCTTCCAAAAGTAATGGCTCCTCCTCAGTATCATTGTCTTTATCTCCTCTCGCTCTTCAACTTCATCATCATCCTTTAATTAGGTAGCATTTCCCTAATGCGAATCTTCTAGCAAGTGGTTTGAGTAATACTCTCCCCATATTCTATTGGTGGTGGAAGATGGATAGAGAGGGTGGCGGTGAGAGGCAGAGATGCTGACTGAAGAAGACGACCGGAGCTCGACTGAACTCAGCATCGTCACCTCTTCCTCATCCCTCCTCTCACCACCACCACCTCCCCCTCTTCCACCACCAACAGAATACGGGGAAAGTATTACTCAAACCACTTGCCAGAGGATTCACATGAGAGACCTGCTAGTGAATCAAAGGATGAAGATGAAGTTGAGGACCAAGAGGAAGATTAAGACAATAATAATAAGGAAGAGCCATTACTTTTGGAAGCAACCCAAAAATCACATTCAGTTTCAAAAATCACATGGCAATCTCATTCTCAGGCATAAATAGGGAAAAAGGAATTTGATAAATGAAAAGGAATACTAGAATGGCTCAGATACAGAATGATTAAACATTCAAACCAATGGAGGAATGGCTCCCATCATCGAAAGTGTCCGTCTCACTTCTGACCCTTTTTTCTCCGACCTCCGCTCTTGCACCTCCGCTTCGTGCTTCTTCTACATTGTAGAAATCTTGAACATATCTGCATACCCACTGATTGTCTTCTTCTTTGCTAGCCTTAGAATCAGATCTTGTGGTGTACTGGCAGTGTTTTTTATGGTAAAAAGGGGGTGATTTTTTTTTTTTTTTTACAGTGGATGAGGTGAGGGAGATAAGAACCAACTTGTCATTTGAATTTTTTTGGGTGACATGAACATCAATTATCCATTTTTCATCCCAACCATTTAAATAGTTTAATAATAAATCTGATGGCTAAAAATGATGGTTCACCATAAACCATCTATTTTGGTACTACATGCTAGAATCCACCTTTTGATGTGAGATGTGCATGTCCTCTAATTCCTCGATCATATATCAGTACACACAAAATACAAAGTAAAGAATTTCACTTTCCCTTGAATCTGAATTATCTCTTTCCCATGCATACTGGTGAGTGGATCTACAAAACCAATTGAATATTGAAGGAATATATTAATAGATGAAATGAACCCTTCATTATTGAACTCAACATTAAACTTTTTGTTGTGTGAAACCAAAAAAAATTTACTCAATAGTAAAACCATGATTTGAACATATATAGAGCGTTTAGTCTACCAAGTTGCCAATATAAATTCGTATGGCAGTAAAGATAATGCATACCAAACAGATATTAAGGTCGTCAAGTTGCAATATTGCAAAGTTTCATCCATTGCTTATGGCACATCTTCTGTAGCATGACCTGAACACCAAACAAATCTTAAAATGAATATAATTGTGCTCTTGGTAAGTTTAATGATGTAGCTATTATTTAATGTAAGATCCATGGAAGAAATTGATATGAAATATGAAATATACTGTGAGATTAGAACTCATTAGGGATATTTTAACAATAACAGAGAGGTGCATGCAAAAGGAAATGATTTTATTATTATGGATTTCAGGACAATAGCGAGGCATGAAAGAAACTTGTTTTAAGATTAGTAATTTTACTAAAAAAAAGGAGGTTTAAAAAAATCAAGATTAAGAATTTTACAACAACAAAGAGAAATAGAAAAAGATTATTCTGAAATTAGAGATTGATAATATATGAGGTATATAAGAAATTGATATTGAGATTTCGGATTTTGTAGCAATAGGTGAATAGTGAGGTATAGAAATTGGTTTCTATAATAAGGATTGAAGCATATAGAAGAAAATTATCTTGACATTAGGGATTAATTTTACAATGAAAAGGAGATGTAAAATAAAATAGTTTTAAAATTAGGGATTATTTCACAACAATATAAATATATAAAAAGAAATTGATTTTCAGATTAGAGATTGTACACCAATTAGTCAAGATACTAGATAATAAAAATAAATCATTTAATAATATTAAGGATTTCACAAATAGCAAAGTATAACATAATATTATTTTGCGATTAGGGATTTCACCACAAACAAATATAAAAGAAAATAGTTTCGACATTAAGAATTCTTGGTACATTTGATAAAAAATGGGAAAACCACCCTAATAAAAAGTATGGCAGAGATGCACCTCTCAATTCATATAGATGATGTTAAAATTAAGGATTTTAAAACAATAAAAATGTAAATTTACAACTAGAGATTTGACTGCAAATGACATATAGAAGAAAAAGGTTTTGAAGTTAGCGATTTCATAACAATAGGTTGATAGTTGAGTATAAAAGAATATGATTTTGATATTGAAGAATTCACAATGATAGCGAAGTATAGCATAATGTTGTTTTGATATTTGGGGTTTAACAACAAAAAAGTTTAGAAGAAAAAAGTTTTGGAATTAGACAATCTTGGTACATATGTGATAAAAAGAGAAAACTAACCCTAATAAAAGGGGATCTCATGGAATCATCCAGAAGCTAAGGCAGCTAGGCACAAGGGTTTCCCAAACCTCAAGATCAACATAATTGGAAAAAGCTTCGCTCTCTACAAGATAATTTGCAAAGGTATTAATTAGTTTCTCTCAAAGTGTGGCAAAGATGCACCTCCCAATTCAAACGAGCGATGTTAAATTAGGGATTTCACACCAATACAAATGTATAGAAGAAAATGATTTCTGAGTTAAAGATTTCTCAAGATCCACTTGCAGAAGAATTTGATTTTAAGAATATAGATTTCACAACGATATATCGGTTGTGAAATATAAACCGGGATGATCTTGATACCGAGGATTTCACAATGATAACTAAGTATAGCATAAAATTGTTTTAAGGTTATGGATTATAAAAACAAGTGCAAAAGAAAATTGTTTTGAAATTAGAATTTTTCGGTACATATGATTAAAGAGAAAGATAAACTAACCCTAATAAAATAGGACTATCATGGAGTCATCCAGAAGCAAATCACCAGACCAAGCACATGGGTCTCTTATGCCTCGAGATTAGCAGCACTAGAAGCTCCATTCCTTGTAAGATAGTTTGTAAAGTTATTGGCTTCTCTTGAAGTGCGGTAAAGATGCAGCTATCGAAAACATGGTTTTGAGATTTAGGGTTTCACAACAATGACGGAATAAATAAGAAAGTGAAAAAGGGAAAAAACAAATTATGGAATGTTCTAGAGCATGACCTTATATAATTGTTTTTATATAATAAAAGTATCAGACATAAATAATATTTTATATTTATAGTTACATTTTGCGTTTTTCTTCCCACTTAAAGGTTTTAGAAGAGCATAAACTGTCGCGTTTAATGGTCAAGACATCTTAGAGGCTTTAATTAGGGTTTACAGTAACATATACATATATACTATTAGGAGAATTGGTGTTAGTGAAAATTCAGCATAAGTCTTCTAAGCAGTGGCGGATCCAGGACCCTGAGTCAATGGGGGCAATCTATTTTAAAAAAATTATTAATATTGTTGCTCATTTGATGATTATTTTATTTTATTTTTTAAAAAAAATACCATTGAAGATTGTTGTTTATTTGATGGTAATTCCCTCTTTATAAATCTTTCCATTATATCCTGCAATTAAAAAATAGTTTAATTTCTATACACTTTTAGTGAAAAAGATTTTAACAATGATATATAATTATATCTTGACAAATCAACATTATTTTTCTTTCTCTTTCTTAGATATTACAATAAAAACACACGTGTTACACATGTCAAAATGGTAATGGGCATAAGTATAGAATTTTGTACACTGATAGCATATACTGATTTAATCCATTAAAAACATAAAATTAATAAATTTAATTTTATGTTTAGGCAATCAGTTTGGTGAAATAACATAGTTAGCACAAAATACTCAAATTTGGGCATATCAAAACCCTAAACTATCAATATTTGCAATTAACCATCATCAAGAGAAAGAAAGAAAGAAAGAAAGAAAGAAAGAAAGGATCAAAGAAAGAAGGCAGTGGCATGAGTACAATTATTTCAAATATGGGGTGCACAATAAAGCACATAAGGTATTAAAAACAAATTTAAGAAAGTGAGGGGGTGCACTTGCCCACACTAGGGGCGACGTGCGTCCGCCCTTGCTTGCAAGGGACGTAGTTGTTAGGAATTCAATAATGAGTTCTAAGTATATATATGTAGATTAAGAAAAGAAAAGACAAGATGAAGACCCATATGGTTGGACCCGTAAACTTATTGTCTTATTTTAGGTTAAGACATGATGTCCAGCTCATTATTGTTATTCTTGTTTAAGCCCTTTTTAGATCACTATATGTTACTGAATGAACTATAAAAGCCCTTGCTGACTTAAGCATCAGAGTGTCTTCGCAGGTACCCCCATTTGGTTCACATCACAAAGGAGAAGAAGAAGGAGGAGAAGGAGGAGGAGAATCCATCACCAGCATTCAACATTGGGCCAAATCCATACAGGCCCAATTCTTAGGAGAACTGTTTGGGTTCTGGGCTCCTCCCGAAACACTGTAGTATTTGGAAATCCTTCTTTCTAACAAATGATATTAACACTCTTGCTTTCATTTGGATGATTATCTTTATCTTGGTTATTGATTTTTTTTTCACCAATAAATTCTTATATCCATGCGATGCATGGACTTTATAATCTAATTTAGGTATTATGTAAATATAAATGAGATAAATAATGAAATTTAAAATAATTATTATTTTAAATTATAAATTTTTTGAAATTATATTAGTTAATTAAAATAAAAAATATAAAAGAATGATTGCTTTAATTTTATTTGTTAAGATGATAGTATTTATTAATATTACATTAACCATGTATTAATAGAGTTGAACGTCATTAGTTCGTAGGGACTTATTCAAAAAATTCCAAAAGTACATGGACCTCTTCCAAAACTTTCAAGAAATAAGTATACATAAAATATAAGTACTTTTTTTGGTACAAAAGTATAAGTACTTTTGAAATAATTTAATATATAATTAATTCGGACTACGAATTTTTGGATAGTAAGTACTAAGTATATTATTTACAAAGATTTAATAAATTATAATTCAAAAATATAAACAAATAACTGAACAATTAATTAAAACACTTACAAAAAATTGCTACTTAAGAATATTATGATGATTATTATATATCAAGTGAAGAGTACAAATATGAATAACAATATTACAATAAGTTTTCTTAATGTACCAGATAGTGATATTTCTTGCTTATCATTTTTTATTTCAGTGTTATTTTTAATAGTGACTTTTTTAGTTAGTCTTTTAATCATTATTTTATAATAATTTCAATCAGTGACTTTTCACACTCAATTTTGTCTGTGATTATTTCATTATTAATTCAAATAATGATTTTTATAATCAAATTCACTTTTTAATTTGTTATTATTTCAACAAGTGAATTTTGTAGTTCAAATTCATCTCTTATTATTTTATTTGTGTTTTCAAAAAGCAACTTTTTTGTTAAGTTTTATTTTTGTATATTTTCTTATTATTTTTTAAATAGTAACTTTTTTTTATTTACTTTCATCTCTTATTATTACATAAATTAGTTCAAATAATGGCTTCTATGCAAAGTTTTGCCTTTTATTATTTTATTATCATTTTAAACAATAAATTTTTTGATAAATTTATTTTTTATTTTATTATAATTTCAATTAACTTTTCTCACTTTATTACACGACATATTATTTGATTATTATTACTTCAAAGTTTTAATTTTTTCTTAATTAATATTATATTATTATTATATCAAGTGGAAAAAATTTCTTAAGTATTGTCTTTGTCCGCAAAGTTTTTTATTTATTTATTTATAATTTCAGATAATATATTTTTCACTCAGTTTAATCACTCAATATTTTATTATAAAGTATGAACTTTGTAGCACAATTATTATTATTATTATTATTATTATTATTATTATTATTATTATTATCTCCTAAATTAAATTAGTCAACATATTTATCTATCATTATCTTATTATTCTTGTAAACAATGACTTTTAGTCTTTTATCACTAAATTTTATTTGTTACTATTTTATTATTTTGTATATTAATTTTTCCCTGCCCTTATATAGTAAACTTTCCCACTCAAATTCATCTCTTATATATTATTATGGCAAACAACGATTTTTTTTCACGTTTTATTATCTATTATTTTATAATTATTTTAAATAGTGTTTTTTTCTCACATGCGTTTATCACTATTTTCCTCCTCACTTTTATTTTTGTTATTTTTTTTTTTCAAACACTGAATTTTCTCCCTTGGTGGTGTGTTATTTATTTTAGGTTAAAGTAATCTTTTGGTCCCTATACGTAGCACTGATATTTTTAATTTGGACTCTATACGTAAAAAATTATTAATCTGGTCCCTGTACGTGACACTGATTTTCAATTTGGCCCTCACCACTAATTGGTCCCTATATAAGAGGACCAAATTGCAAACTATTGTCACATGTAGGGACTAATTCAACAAAAAAAGGTTGAAATCGGTCCCTACATTTGACAATTATTTTCAATTTTAGTCTCTACATGTGATAATAATTTGCAATTTGGTCCCTCTTATATAGGGACCAATTAGCGGTGAGGACCAAATTGAAAACCAGTGTCACGTATAGGGACCAAATTGATAACTTTTTTACGATAGAGACCAAATATGAAAATCAGTGTCATGTATAGGGACCAAAAGATTACTTTAACCTTTATTTTATAAGGGAGTTAAGGAGATAGTCATAAGGTGGTTCAAGTTGGTTAGGGTGGGGGAGTTAAGAAGTGGACTGATAAGAGTTTGAGGGTTCAAACCCCACCCGCTAAACAAATTACTAACATTAACACTAACATTTGCCTATAAAAAAAAATTATTCTATAATTATTTAAAAAATCCTTTTGTAATTTGTGTTATTATATTTTAATAATATAACACAAATTACAAAAGGATTTTTTTAAATAATTATAGAATAATTTTTTTTATAGGCAAATGTTGTGTTAATGTTAGTAATTTGTTAGCGGGTGGGGTTTGAACCCTCAAACTCCTTATCAGTCCACTTCTTAACTCCCCCACCCTAACCACCTTGACCACCTTATGACTATCTCCTTAACTCCCTTATAAAAAAAGGTTAAAGTAATCTTTTGGTCCCTATACATGACACTGATTTTCAATTTGGTCTCTATCGTAAAAAGTTATCAATTTGGTCCCTATACGTGACACGGTTTTCAATTTGGTCCTCACCGCTAATTGGTCCCTATATAAGAGGGACCAAATTGCAATTATTATCACATGTAGAGACTAAATTGAAAATAATTGTCACATGTAGGGACCGATTTCAACCTTTTTTTGTTGAATTAGTCCCTACATGTGACAATAGTTTGCAATTTGGTCCTCTTATATAGGGACCAATTAGTGTGAGGGCCAAATTGAAAATCAGTGTCACGTACAGGGACCAGATTAAATTTTTTACGTATAGAGTCCAAATTAAAAATCAGTGCTACGTATAGGGACCAAAAGATTACTTTAACCTAAAATAAATAACACACCACCAAGGGAGAAAATTCAGTGTTTGAAAAAAAAAATAACAAAAATAAAAGTGAGGAGGAAAATAGTGATAAACGCATGTTGAGAAAAAACACTATTTAAAATAATTATAAAATATAGATAATAAAACGTTGAAAAAAAATCGTTGTTTGCCATATAATATATAAGAGATGAATTTGAGTGGGAAGTTTACTATATAAGGGCAGGGAAAAATTAATATACAAAATAATAAAATAGTAACAAATAAAATTTAGTGATAAAAGACTAAAAGTCATTGTTTACAAGAATAATAAGATAATGATAGATAAATATGTTTGACTAATTTAATTAGGAGATAATAATAATAATAATAATAATAATAATAATAATAATAATAATTGTGCTACAAAGTTCATACTTTATAATAAAATATTGAGTGATTAAACTGAGTGAAAAATATATCTGAAATTATAAATAAATAAATAAAAAACTTTGCGGACAAAGACAATACTTAAGAAATTTTTTCCACTTGATATAATAATAATATAATATTAATTAAGAAAAAATTAAAACTTTGAAGTAATAATAATCAAATAATATGTCGTGTAATAAAGTGAGAAAAGTTAATTGAAATTATAATAAATAAAAAATAAATTTATCAAAAAATTTATTGTTTAAAATGATAATAAAATAATAAAAGGCAAAACTTTGCATAGAAGCCATTATTTGAACTAATTTATGTAATAATAAGAGATGAAAGTAAATAAAAAAAGTTACTATTTAAAAAATAATAAGAAAATATACAAAAATAAAACTTAACAAAAAGTTGCTTTTGAAAACACAAATAAAATAATAAGAGATGAATTTGAACTACAAAAATTCACTTGTTGAAATAATAACAAATTAAAAAGTGAATTTGATTATAAAATCATTTTGAATTAATAATGAAATAATCACAGACAAAATTGAGTGTGAAAAGTCACTGATTGAAATTATTATAAAAATAATGATTAAAAGACTAACTAAAAAAGTCACTATTAAAAATAACACTGAAATAAAAAATGATAAGCAAGAAATATCACTATCTGGTACATTAAGAAAACTTATTGTAATATTGTTATTCATATTTGTACTCTTCACTTGATATATAATAATCATCATAATATTCTTAAGTAGCAATTTTTGTAAGTGTTTTAATTAATTGTTCAGTTTTGTTTATATTTTTGAATTTAATTTATTAAATCTTTGTAAATAATATACTTAGTACTTACTATCCAAAAATTCGTAGTCCGAATTAATATATATTAAATTATTTCAAAGTACTTATACTTTTGTACCAAAAAAAGTCTTATATTTTATGTATACTTATTTCTTGAAAGTTTTGGAAGAGGTCCATGTACTTTTGGAATTTTTTGAATAAGTCCCTACGAACTAATGACGTTCAACTCTATTAATACATGGTTAATGTAATATTAATAAATACTATCATCTTAACAAATAAAATTAAAGCAATCATTCTTTTATATTTTTTATTTTAATTAACTATATAATTTCAAAAAATTATAATTTAAATAATAATTATTTTAAATTTCATTATTTTATCTCATTATATTTACATAATACCTAAATTAGATTATAAAGTCCATGCATCGCATGATATAAGAATTATTGGTGAAAAAAAAATCAATAACCAAGATAAAGATAATCATCCAAATGAAAGCAAGAGTGTTAATATCATTTGTTAGAAAGAAGGATTTCCAAATACTACAGTGTTCGGGAGGAGCCCAGAACCCAACAGTTCTCCTAAGAATTGGGCCTGTATGGATTTGGCCCAATGTTGAATGCTGGTGATGGATTCTCCCCTCCTTCTCCTCCTTCTTCTTCTCCTTTGTGATGTGAACCAAATGGGGGTACCTGCGAAGACACTCTGATGCTTAAGTCAGCAAGGGCTTTTATAGTTCATTCAGTAACATATAGTGATCTAAAAAGGGCTTAAACAAGAATAACAATAATGAGCTGGACATCATGTCTTAACCTAAAATAAGACAATAAGTTTACGGGTCCAACCATATGGGTCTTCATCTTGTCTTTTCTTTTCTTAATTACATATATATCTTAGAACTCATTATTGAATTCCTAACAACTACGTCCCTTGCAAGCAAGGGCGGACGCACGTCGCCCTAGTGTGGGCAAGTGCACCCCTCACTTTCTTAAATTGTTTTTAATACCTTATGTGCTTTATTGTGCACCCCATATTTGAAATAATTGTACTCATGCCACTGCCTTCTTTCTTTGATCCTTTCTTTCTTTCTTTCTTTCTTTCTTCTTCTCTTGATGATGGTTAATTGCAAATATTGATAGTTTAGGGTTTTGATATGCCCAAATTTGAGTATTTTGTGCTAACTATGTTATTTCACCAAACTGATTGCCTAAACATAAAATTAAATTATTAATTTTATGTTTTTAATGGATTAAATCAGTATATGCTATCAGTGTACAAAATTCTATACTTATGCCCATTACCATTTTGACATGTGTAACACGTGTGTTTTTATTGTAATATCTAAGAAAGAGAGAAAAATATGTTGATTTGTCAAGTATAATTATATATCATTGTTAAAATCTTTTTCACTAAAAGTGTATAGAAATTAAACTATTTTTTAATTGCAGGATATAATGGAAAGATTATAAAGAGGGAATTACCATCAAATAAACAACAATCTTCAATGGTATTTTTTTTAAAAAATAAAATAAATAATCATCAAATGACAACAATATTAATAATTTTTTAAAATAGATTGCCCCATTGACTCAGGGTCCTGGATCCGCCACTGCTTAGAAGACTTATGCTGAATTTTCACTAACACCAATTCTCCTAATAGTATATATGTTATATGTTACTGTAAACCCTAATTAAAGCCTCTAAGATGTCTTGACCATTAAACGCGACAGTTTATGCTCTTCTAAAACCTTTAAGTGGGAAGAAAAACGCAAAATGTAACTATAAATATAAAATATTATTTATGTCTGATACTTTTATTATATAAAAACAATTATATAAGGTCATGCTCTAGAACATTCCATAATTTGTTTTCCCTTTTTCACTTTCTTATTTATTCCGTCATTGTTGTGAAACCCTAAATCTCAAAACCATGTTTTCGATAGCTGCATCTTTACCGCACTTCAAGAGAAGCCAATAACTTTACAAACTATCTTACAAGGAATGGAGCTTCTAGTGCTGCTAATCTCGAGGCATAAGAGACCCATGTGCTTGGTCTGGTGATTTGCTTCTGGATGACTCCATGATAGTCCTATTTTATTAGGGTTAGTTTATCTTCTCTTTAATCATATGTACGAAAAATTCTAATTTCAAAACAATTTTCTTTGCACTTGTTTTTATAATCCATAACCTTAAAACAATTTTATGCTATACTTAGTTATCATTGTGAAATCCTCGGTATCAAGATCATCCCGGTTTATATTTCACAACGATATATCGTTGTGAAATCTTATTCTTAAAATCAAATTCTTCTGCAAGTGGATCTTGAGAATCTTTAACTCAGAAATCATTTTCTTCTATACATTTGTATTGGTGTGAAATCCCTAATTAACATCGCTCGTTTGAATTGGGAGGTGCATCTTTGCCACACTTTGAGAGAAACTAATTAATACCTTTGCAAATTATCTTGTAGAGAGCGAAGCTTTTTCCAATTATGTTGATCTTGAGGTTTGGGAAACCCTTGTGCCTAGCTGCCTTAGCTTCTGGATGATTCCATGAGATCCCCTTTTATTAGGGTTAGTTTTCTCTTTTTATCACATATGTACCAAGATTGTCTAATTCCAAAACTTTTTTCTTCTAATTTTTTGTTGTTAAACCCCAAATATCAAAACAACATTATGCTATACTTCGCTATCATTGTGAATTCTTCAATATCACAAATCATATTCTTTTATACTCAACTATCACCTATTGTTATGAAATCGCTAACTTCAAAACCTTTTCTTCTATTGTCATTTGCAGTCAAATCTCTAGTTGTAAATTACATTTTTATTGTTTAAAATCCTAATTTTAAACATCAT
>JAPCYP010000360.1:60000-61948 GCA_035048595.1 Echinosophora koreensis | reverse complement strand
TACTCGATGTGGTGGCGAGGCTGTGGGTGCGCGGATCCTCGACCTTGGCTGTGGATGGACGTGGTGTTAGGTGATGCCTTTCGGGGCAGAGCCGAAGCACCAAGAGACGGGTGATCGTCCTGAAGTGGCCTTGGAAGGGGTGACAAACGCCAGATCGGCTGAAGGTGCATCGGAAAGGATCCTCGCGACGTTGTTGGTTTTTAAAAAAATTTCGCTTTCGATTTTTAACAATTTCGTGGGGTACTCGATGGTGTGGGGAGGCTGTGGGTGCGCGGCTCCTTGACCTTGGTTGTGGATGGACGTGGTGTTAGGTGATGCCTTCCGGGCAGATCCGAAGCACCAAGAGACGGGTGATCGTCCTGAAGATGGCCTCGAAGGGGTGACAAACGCCAGATCGGCTGAAGTTGCATCGGAAAGGATCCTCGTGACGTTGTTGGTTTTTAAAAGTTTTCGCTTTCGATTTTTGATCAATTTCGTGGGGTACTCGATGGTGTGGCGAGGCTGTGGGTGCGTGGCTCCTCGACCTTGGCTGTGGATGGAGTGGTGTTAGTGATGCCTTCGGGGCAGAGCCGAAACAAGAGACGGGTGATCGTCCTGAAGTGGCCTTGGAAGGGGTGACAAACGCCAGATCGGCTGAAGGTGCATCGGAAAGGATCCTCGCGACGTTGTTGGTTTTTAAAAAATTTCGCTTTCGATTTTTAACAATTTCGTGGGGTACTCGATGGTGTGGGAGGCTGTGGGTGCGCGGCTCCTGACCTTGGTTGTGGATGGACGTGGTGTTAGGTGATGCCTTCGGGGCAGAGCGAAGCACCAAGAGACGGGTGATCGTCCTGAAGTGGCCTCGGAAGGGGTGACAAACGCCAGATCGGCTGAAGTGCATCGGAAAGGATCCTCGTGACGTTGTTGGTTTTTAAAATTTTCGCTTTCGATTTTTATTTCGTGGGGTACTCGATGGTGTGGCGAGGCTGTGGGTGCGCGGATCCTCGACCTTGGCTGTGGATGGACGTGGTGTTAGGTGATGCCTTTCGGGGCAGAGCCGAAGCACCAAGAGACGGGTGATCGTCCTGAAGTGGCCTTGGAAGGGGTGACAAACGCCAGATCGGCTGAAGGTGCATCGGAAAGGATCCTCGCGACGTTGTTGGTTTTTAAAAAATTTCGCTTTCGATTTTTAACAATTTCGTGGGGTACTCGATGGTGTGGGGAGGCTGTGGGTGCGCGGCTCCTGACCTTGGTTATGGATGGACGTGGTGTTAGGTGATGCCTTCCGGGGCAGATCCGAAGCACCAAGAGACGGGTGATCGTCCTGAAGTGGCCTCGGAAGGGGTGACAAATGCCAGATCGGCTGAAGTTGCATCGGAAAGGATCCTCGTGACGTTGTTGGTTTTTAAAAGTTTCGCTTTCGATTTTTATCAATTTCGTGGGGTACTCGATGGTGTGCGAGGCTGTGGGTGCGTGGCTCCTCGACCTTGGCTGTGGATGGACGTGGTGTTAGGTGATGCCTTTCGGGGCAGAGCCGAAGCACCAAGAGACGGGTGATCGTCCTGAAGTGGCCTTGGAAGGGGTGACAAACGCCAGATCGGCTGAAGGTGCATCGGAAAGGATCCTCGCGACGTTGTTGGTTTTTAAAAAATTTCGCTTTCGATTTTTAACAATTTCGTGGGGTACTCGATGGTGTGGGGAGGCTGTGGGTGCGCGGCTCCTTGACCTTGGTTGTGGATGGACGTGGTGTTAGGTGATGCCTTCCGGGGCAGATCCGAAGCACCAAGAGACGGGTGATCGTCCTGAAGTGGCCTCGGAAGGGGTGACAAATGCCAGATCGGCTGAAGTTGCATCGGAAAGGATCCTCGTGACGTTGTTGGTTTTTAAAAGTTTTCGCTTTCGATTTTTATCAATTTCGTGGGGTACTCGATGGTGTGACGAGGCTGTGGGTGCGTGGCTCCTCGACCTT
>JAPCYP010000360.1:47500-50000 GCA_035048595.1 Echinosophora koreensis | reverse complement strand
AAAGCAAACCTGTCACTCCATGGTCCACCACATGTTTAAGTACGCTAGCATACCACATTTCGGCTAAAATTTCTTAAAACTCCAACCCCTCAATGAAATGCAACGAAATTTGGAGGTAAAGCTGGAAATAATATAGCAAGAGTGCCTGCAAAAATTCAGGTCAAAAATCAATTTGTAGCCTAGGTTCCTTATCGTCGAACTGTCGCATATTCCTGATTTCGGTTGAAAAATCATAAAAAATCACCACCTTCATGAAATGCCACGAAACTTGGTGGACACCTTGGGAATAATATAAGTAGTGTGCCTGCAAAATATCAGCTCAAAATTCGATGCCTAGACCCATTTTCCATTTTTCGGGAATTGTTTCGGTTTTCCACTTTGAAAATTTATAAAAAAAAAATGGTATGGTGAAAAATTCTGTAAATTTTTCATCCCCTAGCTCCCATTTTTATAAGCAACCCTGCAAAAAATCAGGCCAAAATTCGACCTCTAGGTTGAAAAAAAGAGTATGTCTCCCCAGCAAAAAGGATGTCTTGTGCTGGAAAATGGGTCTTTGCATATTAAGCTATTATAGGGGGGGGGAGAGGTGCCAGCCTGACCCTGACCTGGTGCCACGCCTGGTGCACCATGGTCATTGCCCCCCCCTACCCCATGCAATGATCCCCAACATTGCACACCGACCATGCCCACGGCATGGTAGGTGACTCGATCGGGTCATCTTCCGACCGATCGACTCCGTGGGCCCGGGCACGGCGGGCCCGGGTGGGCCCTGGAGGTGGGCCCGGGGAAAAATGCGGGCATCGGATGGGTTCGTTTTTGTGGGGATTTTCCAAGGGGTGTCGAGGCTATGGGTGCGCTTCCCTGACCTTGGTTATGGATGGACGTTGTGTTAGGTGATGCCTTCTGGGGCGGAACCGCAACACGAAGGGATGCGTGATCGTCCGGATGTGACCAAGGTGGGGGTAACCCAACACCAAACTGGCTGAAGGCGCACCGTAAAGGATCCCTCACAAATGTTGCTGGCACTCGGTTTTTAAAAAGACGGCTTTTGATATTTTTTTCAATTTCGTTTTCCAAAAGGATGGCTTTCGATAATTATCAATTTCGTGGGGTACTCGATGGTGTGGCGAGGCTGTGGGTGCGCGGATCCTCGACCTTGGCTGTGGATGGACGTGGTGTTAGGTGATGCCTTTCGGGGCAGAGCCGAAGCACCAAGAGGACGGGTGATCGTCCTGAAGTGGCCTTGGAAGGGGTGACAAACGCCAGATCGGCTGAAGGTGCATCGGAAAGGATCCTCGCGACGTGGTTGGTTTTTAAAAAATTTCGCTTTCCGATTTTTAACAATTTCGTGGGGTACTCGATGGTGTGGGGAGGCTGTGGGTGCGCGGCTCCTTGACCTTGGTTGTGGATGGACGTGGTGTTAGGTGATGCCTCCGGGGCAGATCCGAAGCACCAAGAGACGGGTGATCGTCCTGAAGTGGCCTCGGAAGGGGTGACAACGCCAGATCGGCTGAAGTTGCATCCGGAAAGGATCCTCGTGACGTTGTTGGTTTTTAAAAGTTTTCGCTTTCGATTTTTATCAATTTCGTGGGGTACTCGATGGTGTGACGAGGCTGTGGGTGCGTGGCTCCTCGACCTTCGGCTGTGGATGGACGTGGTGTTAGGTGATGCCTTTCGGGGCAGAGCCGAAGCACCAAGAGACGGCGTGATCGTCCTGAAGTGGCCTTGGAAGGGGTGACAAACGCCAGATCGGCTGAAGGTGCATCGGAAAGGATCCTCGCGACGTTGTTGGTTTTTTTTTTAAAAAATTTCGCTTTCCGATTTTAACAATTTCGTGGGGTACTCGCTGGTGTGGGGAGGCTGTGGTCGTGCGCGGCTCCTTGACCTTGGTTGTGGATGGAACGTGGTGTTAGGTGATGCCTTCCGGGGCAGATCCGAAGCACCAAGAGACGGGTGATCGTCTGAAGTGGCCTCGGAAGGGGTGACAAATGCCAGATCGGCTGAAGTTGCATCGGAAAGGATCCTCGTGACGTTGTTGTTTTTAAAAGTTTTCGCTTTCGATTTTTATCAATTTCGTGGGGTACTCGATGGTGTGACGAGGCTGTGGGTGCGTGCTCCTCGACCTTGGCTGTGGGATGGACGTGGTGTTAGGTGATGCCTTTCGGGGCAGAGCCGAAGCACCAAGAGACGGGTGATCGTCCTGAAGTGGCCTTGGAAGGGGTGACAAATGCCAGATCGGCTGAAGGTGCATCGGAAAGTTCCTCGCGACGTTGGTTGTTTTTAAAAACTTCGCTTTCGATTTTTAACAATTTCGTGGGGTACTCGATGGTGTGGGGAGGCTGTGGGTGCGCGGCTCCTCGACCTTGGCTGTGGATGGACGTGGTGTTAGGTGATGCCTTCCGGGGCAGAGCGGAAGCACCAAGAGACGGGTGATCGTCCTGAAGTGGCCTCGGAAGGGGTGACAAACGCCAGATCGGCTGAAGTTGCATCGGAAAGGATC
>JAPCYP010000360.1:15000-17500 GCA_035048595.1 Echinosophora koreensis | reverse complement strand
TTTCGGCTAAAATTTCTTAAAACTCCAACCCCTCAATGAAATGCAACGAAATTTGGAGGTAAAGCTGGAAATAATATAGCAAGAGTGCCTGCAAAAATTCAGGTCAAAAATCAATTTGTAGCCTAGGTTCCTTATCGTCGAACTGTCGCATATTCCTGATTTCGGTTGAAAAATCATAAAAAATCACCACCTTCATGAAATGCCACGAAACTTGGTGGACACCTTGGGAATAATATAAGTAGTGTGCCTGCAAAAAATCAGCTCAAAATTCGATGCCTAGACCCATTTTCCATTTTTCGGGAATTGTTTCGGTTTTCCACTTTGAAAATTTATAAAAAAAAAATGGTATGGTGAAAAATTCTGTAAATTTTTCATCCCCTAGCTCCCATTTTTATAAGCAACCCTGCAAAAAATCAGGCCAAAATTCGACCTCTAGGTTGGAAAAAAAGAGTATGTCTCCCCAGCAAAAAGGATGTCTTGTGCTGGAAAATGGGTCTTTGCATATTAAGCTATTATAGGGGGGGGAGAGGTGCCAGCCTGACCCTGACCTGGTGCCACGCCTGGTGCACCATGGTCATGCCCCCCCCTACCCCATGCAATGATCCCCAACATTGCACACCGACCATGCCCACGGCATGGTAGGTGACTCGATCGGGTCATCTTCCGACCGATCGACTCCGTGGGCCCGGGCACGGGCGGGCCCGGGTGGGCCCTGGAGGTGGGCCCGGGGAAAAATGCGGGCATCGGATGGGTTCGTTTTTGTGGGGATTTTCCAAGGGGTGTCGAGGCTATGGGTGCGCTTCCCTGACCTTGGTTATTGATGGACGTTGTGTTAGGTGATGCCTTCTGGGGCGGAACCGCAACACGAAGGGATGCGTGATCGTCCGGATGTGACCAAGGTGGGGGTAACCCAACACCAAACTGGCTGAAGGCGCACCGTAAAGGATCCCCTCACAAATGTTGCTGGCACCGGTTTTTAAAAAGACGGCTTTTGATATTTTTTCAATATCGTTTTCCAAAAGGATGGCTTTCGATAATTATCAATTTCGTGGGGTACTCGATGGTGTGGCGAGGCTGTGGGTGCGCGGATCCTCGACCTTGGCTGTGGATGGACGTGGTGTTAGGTGATGCCTTTCGGGGCAGAGCCGAAGCACCAAGAGACGGGTGATCGTCCTGAAGTGGCCTTGGAAGGGGTGACAAACGCCAGATCGGCTGAAGGTGCATCGGAAAGGATCCTCGCGACGTTGTTGGTTTTTAAAAAATTTCGCTTTCGATTTTTAACAATTTCGTGGGGTACTCGATGGTGTGGGGAGGCTGTGGGTGCGCGGCTCCTTGACCTTGGTTGTGGATGGACGTGGTGTTAGGTGATGCCTTCCGGGGCAGATCCGAAGCACCAAGAGACGGGTGATCGTCCTGAAGTGGCCTCGGAAGGGGTGACAAATGCCAGATCGGCTGAAGTTGCATCGGAAAGGATCCTCGTGACGTTGTTGGTTTTTAAAAGTTTTCGCTTTCGATTTTTATCAATTTCGTGGGGTACTCGATGGTGTGACGAGGCTGTGGGTGCGTGGCTCCTCGACCTTGGCTGTGGATGGACGTGGTGTTAGGTGATGCCTTTCGGGGCAGAGCCGAAGCACCAAGAGACGGGTGATCGTCCTGAAGTGGCCTTGGAAGGGGTGACAAATGCCAGATCGGCTGAAGGTGCATCGGAAAGTATCCTCGCGACGTTGGTTGTTTTTAAAAAACTTCGCTTTCGATTTTTAACAATTTCGTGGGGTACTCGATGGTGTGGGGAGGCTGTGGGTGCGCGGCTCCTCGACCTTGGCTGTGGATGGACGTGGTGTTAGGTGATGCCTTCCGGGGCAGAGCGGAAGCACCAAGAGACGGGTGATCGTCCTGAAGTGGCCTCGGAAGGGGTGACAAACGCCAGATCGGCTGAAGTTGCATCGGAAAGGATCCTCGTGATGTTGTTGGTTTTTAAAAAATTTCGCTTTCGATTTTTAACAATTTCGTGGGGTACTCGATGGTGTGGCGAGGCTGTGGGTGCGCGGCTCCTCGACCTTGGCTGTGGATGGACGTGGTGTTAGGTGATGCCTTTCGGGGCAGAGCCGAAGCACCAAGAGACGGGTGATCGTCCTGAAGTGGCCTTGGAAGGGGTGACAAACGCCAGATCGGCTGAAGGTGCATCGGAAAGGATCCTCGCGACGTTGTTGGTTTTTAAAAAATTTCGCTTTCGATTTTTAACAATTTCGTGGGGTACTCGATGGTGTGGCGAGGCTGTGGGTGCGCGGCTCCTCGACCTTGGTTGTGGATGGACGTGGTGTTAGGTGATGCCTTCCGGGGCAGATCCGAAGCACTAAGAGACGGGTGATCGTCCTGAAGTGGCCTCGGAAGGGGTGACAAACGCCAGATCGGCTGAAGGTGCATCGGAAAGGATCCTCGTGACGTTGTTGGTTTTTAAAAATTTTCGCTTTCGATTTTTAGCAATTTCGTGGGGTACTCG
>JAPCYP010000359.1:0-62937 GCA_035048595.1 Echinosophora koreensis | reverse complement strand
CAACATTTTAAAACTATGCATGAACACTTCATATACACCATCTAAACATTCACACTTAATCTCATGAGATATCCCAACCGTAATGAGTGGATCAAACTCAATAGCCATCCCATAGCACAAAGGCACGCAGCCAAAACCCATTGCACACTGTCCAACACCGTGGCACAATGATAAAACAGTAAATGGGGTTTCATTGTCCAACCCGGTACAATGAAGAAAATCGTAATTATGAAATACCTGACGCCGCAAGGTAATCATACATAAAACCGTAGGCACGTCTGCCAAATGCATGCAAGAAAACATTTGTTCTTGACACTTTTCTTTGTGTTCAATCTTTCCTTGTCGAAACTGAAAAGCTTACGACCAACCGTAATCTTAAACATCTTCAAACTTTCATTAATAACACAGGACCTCAAAGTCCGAGTGCTCAATCACAAAACACCTAGACCGATGCATCAGGCTTAGGGTTGTGGTAACAGAACATCTCAAAATGTTTTATCTCTTTTAGGTAGCTATCCAGTCTACCATACACAACGAACCTTAATACCCCGACGTCTCGGTTATTAAGTTGAAACCTCTTTCATTTTCAGAAAAGAGGGTCATAGAGATTTGAAGTTCATCAAAAATACACGTTGCCGTTTCTAAAATACTTGCCGTCATCGGTTTTCCAAATTGCCGTCGTTAAGTCACTTTAAAGTATTTTAAGGTAAAACTTAGCTTTTTCCTCTTAAACAATTTTCTAAATTCACGGTTAAGTTATTTTCGCAGATTAATTTCACAAAATAACTTTTTATAATATTGCGGAATATCTTATGTAAAAACTAGCAGTAGTAAAATATTTTCACGGTTATGCCCTCTCTGTGACACATAGTTCACTTTTTAACAAATAAATCATTAAAATAATAATATTTCACAAATACTTGTTACTATTCCCAAATAATATTTTCCATAAACATTATATTCCAACATTTCCCATAAAACATTGAATATAATTTTATGCAGCTTATTAAAGCTTTTATCTGATTAATCGGTTGTGCAATGACCACTGTCAGGCTTCACAAACAACATCCAACATCATCATCAAAACTATATTACCAAACAAATCATACATCATAGCAACATGTTATATATCTGCGGATAATTAAATAAATTAAAAGCAGATAAATCAACGAAACACGGATAAACAGCTAGAAACACATAGCCAAATAAAATAAACCAAAAACACCACAACCACATAAACAAATATATACAGACCACATATATCACACACACAGTTATCGAGAAAAATCCCTCAGGCAAGGCTCCCCTTACCTCTTGAAGTTTGACACGCTCCGATGTTAGTCTGACATGTTGCCGAGAAACGATGACACACGTACATAGGTCGACTTGCTAACCTTCATCAAACCACAAGATAATCCATCAAAAATCAAGCTAAACCATCCCTAATTTCCTCTAATAGTTACGGCCTCCCTCTAGGTTTAGTGGCTAAAAAGTTCTACAATTACTTAAGACACTAGATTAATGATCTTAGCACTTAAGACTATATGATTCAAGTTTAAGCAACATGAATTGGAATCAAAACACATCCAATCCCTCATTAATCAAATCCGGCCAAGGATACAAGATTAAGTTAGAAATTTTGGTTTAATGAACCAACTTGGATTAGTGAAGATTACATGATCCTTAAGTGGTACAAAACTTAAGTTCATGAACCAAGAACACAAAATCATACTTATACATCTTTGAAGAATTTCGGCCATGACCTAGAAATGAAGCTAGAGGATTTTGTTTCTCAAATAAACTTGGATCTAGCATGGCTACATGGCATAAAGATGGAATACATGATCATTCTCAACATAGGAGAACAAAGTTTCCTCCACCTAGTTAAGCTAGGTTTCGGCCTTAAGAGGAAAACAAGGAAGCAAACTTTGGTTCATGACAAGCTCATAGATAACAATAGTTGAGATGATTATAAGCACATAGAAATTGGTTTCACCATTTTAGGAGTTTTCGATGATTTATGGTGATTTTTCAAAGTTCTAGATCTAGAAATGGGAAAAGATGATTCATGGCATAACATGAGAAACAATTGAATATGAAAGCTTAGATGATCAAGGAGTTGAGCTTTTACCTCTTGAAGATTGAAGACATGAAGAAAATGATCAACCAACACTTATATAAAATCTGGACAGTTTGAGGGTGGGTTGGTTTGGTGAGTATATATCATGATCTACTCATCCAAAAATTACAAACTTTGGCTTATTGGAAATATAAGAAGAAAAGGAACAACTTTGATGTTTAAGGTTTCATTTGGTTCGGATCATAACAGGGGTAAAAATAGGCTTCTTTCTGTGTCTCGCATGGATCTGAAGATTCTGGGCAGTTTGTGTTTTGGTCATAACTCTCAATATACTCATCCGTTTTTTATGATCTTTAGCTCGTTGGAAAGAAGAGAGAAAGAGGAACACCTTTCATGTTGAGAGTTTTCGAGTTTCAGAAAGGAAGATGGTCATAATTTCGGTGCAAGTTCGGTCAGTTTAGACATCCATGGGTGTTCATAATGTTAAGTGAAAAAAATGACAACTTGATGATGATAAATAGTAAGGAGGTCCTTGAACATGTGGGTGAGGATTGTTGAAGGTGTGGCTGATTTTAGGCCACAAGAATTAACCATGGTTCCTTAACCATGGTTAAAATTTAACTCGACGTCGGTTAGGTTAACTTAGGGGCTTTTCGTCATTTCACTTGAAAATTCCCAATCAATAAAATTTGAGGTAAAATTTGAGGCAGGACTCCTTGTCCTCTCTGCTACATCAATCTCTCCTAATACCTCTACTCCGAAATCGACTCCGTTGTCTCTCGACTTATCCCTGGACTTAAGTTTTACGCGTTTTCTTTAGAGATTACGCACGAATAAAATAGTATTATTTCATTGCCAACGAATTTTTCCGAAATATGGAAAATCGTTCGGGGCGAAATATAAAACCTAATAGTTTCGTTCACGAGTCGAAATTATGATTCCTGATCAGTATAATCTTACTATCAGTGAAAATACAGAAAACACAGACTGGTTTCCGTCTGAATTTTCATCCCAAAATTTCCCCACAACCTCATGAAAATAAGTATGACAGGGAAATGACTTTAGTTATCCAAAGTCATTTTCTAAATCTCGGATAAAAATATAATCATTTATATAATTATTACCGATATTAGAAAGTCCAAAATCGGGGTGTTACACCTGCTGAACAATTACCCAATTATAATCCTAGCCACTCAAAAATTTTAATAATTAATCTAATGGCTAAAAATGGTGCTTCGTGGTGAATCACCTATTTTGGTACTTCATGTTAGAAGCCACAGACAAAGCACGCTAAAATACTCGTGTTGGTTTGTGAGGACAGTCGACAATCCATAAAGTAGCCTGGGATGTTATAGTAAATAAAACTTGATTTCTGACGGACAGTCCGTCTGTAGTTCTATTCAACATTTCTGACATACAAGCTGTCAGTAACCTCTCGCACCAAGAATTCCTCATTTCCTGCCAACAATAAAGACTGATTAACCGACGGATAATCCATACATTACCGACGGACTGTCTGTCGATAATTCTTGTGACTTTCAGTATTCAAAGGTACCGACGAACCTATCCATCTGTAGTATCTTCCTTACCGACAGAGTCGATGACCGTTGGTAAAAAGCCATTGGAAAACAACCTTTTTCTTGTAGTGATTTATCTTAGTTTTCTATTCAAGAATGTTTTGTATATTGTTTTTGGCGTAATACACAAGTTCCTCTTGAATTGTCAAAAAAATGGATAGTTTAAGATTGTAAGTTATTGTATATCCATTGGTTTGCATTTCCCATTATTTTTTTGGGTATACTTACCTAATCTGGGTATATAGGGATGAGCATGGGTCGGGTTGGATCAATTTTAGGGGAAAATTGGACGTGAACCAATCAAAGTTGGTTGGGTTCGGTCGGGTCGAATTTTAGGGGAAATTTGTAACCCGAAATGAACCAACCCGAATTTCACTTTCACTTTAATTTACTTGTTCACTTTACTTGGTTTGATTTAATTTCAAATTGTCTACGTTCATTGCATTTGTCTATATTTGTTTCCTAATATTTTCTTTTCTTGCAAGCACACTATAGGTGGTTGTCTTAATGTAACAATGTCATCTGCCAACCATATGAGCGCAGAGGGTATAATATCATTAAGAATGTTATGAATAAGATCTGGTACGACAAGGATAAGGGGGAATGGCTCTCCCCTGATATGTTGCAGGGTCTACGGGATTGTTTGGGCCAACAATTAGGGACTTCTAGAAAAGAAGCACGATCGGCAAGCAAAACCGGGCCGAAGATGCTGGAGCTTGAGCTCCATTGTACATAGGTGGCTCTGCATCTATTCTTGTTCATCAAGATAGGTTGGTAAGTAATTACTAAAAAATTTAAGTGCTTCTTTTATATATGTAGGCTAAAAAGAAGAAGAGACCCTCCACGACATTGGAGGTCGACGTGGAGAGGACAAAGAGGACCAAGGATGGAGTGTGGGTGGAGAGAGCCAAAGAAACCGCTGTAAGTTATCTTTAATTATGTTTTATTAATATTTAATTATTTTTATTAATTATAAATGTTAATGTTAGACATATTATGCAGGACGAGTTCCATCGCCTCCAGATCAGGCCATTAGTCAGGGGCAGACGCACTCTACTGCCTCTGACAACACCTTTTTCTTATAGGTGTTGGAGGAAAAACAAGAAGGGCTATGTCTATGGGTTGGGCCAGGTGGGGAATCAGGTTTGGCCTCATCAACGATATGCACTTAATCTGACCCTGGCCCTGCACCAAACATATGAGAGGTCATCGCCAACCTCAATGTTAAGCTTGTTCTGAAGGACTGCAGAATCCATAACTTTGAAGGATTGGCTTCCAGGACAAAGAGGGTGACACAGGAGCTATATCGACACTTGGGATTCAGTCCCATCAATTCCAACACCATCTGCAGTGACAACTCACATGCTGATTCCGATGCTGAGGACGATGACAAAGCCAATGGCGAGCCAGATGACAGGTTGTCCCTCTCCCCTAGCCCATTGGCTTATTATTGTATTAGATTTTTTTTTTACTTTTTAAATTGATTAATTTATTAAATTCTTGGTTTATAATATTATTTTTATAATTAATTTCACTTTTATATAATTTCATCTTTATTTAATATAATTTAATATTATTCATCTTGATTTAGTTATGAAAAAAAAATAGCGACCGATTATAATTCGATTGCTAAATTGGTACATGGACAGTTATTAATAAATTCCGTCGCGAATTTGGTGACACTTATTTAGCGACCAAATTACATGGTGGTTGATAAATGCGATATAAAAATTGCAAAATCATTGAAAATTTGGTCACAGAACATGTGTCTCGAACCACTTTTTGCGACCAACTTTCTTTTTATGCAACTGAATGTATTTGTCGCCATTGATGACCATCTTAAAATTCAGTCACCAAACATTTTAGTGATCATTGTGTCAGTCGTTAATTCGATCGATAACTATTTTAGCAACCGAATTTGTGTCATTAGCGACCGAAACCGTCTGTCGCTAATAAGCCCTGTTTTCTTGTAGTGACTGTGATTGATATTAAAAGATTAACAAAAATCACCCTAACCTATCCTTGAATAATTGACATATCTAGATAATTTGAACATATAACTATATATCTTTATCATACATCATATACTCATCAACTGTCAAAACAATTTCTCGTGGCCGGTTTACTACAATTGATGAGAAAATTTATATTCTATAAAAGGATTGCGTGATATAAATATATGATATATGAAATATGTAGCACGCCATAACAACCCTGACAAATTCCAGCCCGTCTATACCAAAAATATACTTGATGAGAGAATATCAACAGAAATAATGAACACAGCACATTATGATTTGACAAACAACCCAACAATCCATGGCATCCATGTGTTAGTTAGTGTAGAGATTCAACATATTTCCAAATCATCAACAACTTCCGCAGATTCCAAAGGAGGTGAAATAGGAATCCCCTTGGTTTTCTCAAAGTTTTGGTTTAGGTTTGCAAACAATATCAATTTCATTGGGGCCGAAACAAAAATGAGGCTATGGAAAAGAGCCACCGGAGCTCTCAAGGACAGGTACAGCATTTGGGTTGCACGGCTCTCACCGCGTGGCCCTTGCCGGAACCCGGATCTCGAGACGTTGATCATCAAGGCCACAAGCCATGATGAACAATGCATGGATTACAAGAACGTTCAGAGAGTTTTCAGGTGGCTACGTACCTCACCATTGTACCTTAAACCTATTTTGTATATTATCTCTATGAGAATGGAAAAGACTCATAGTTGGGTTGTTGCACTTAAAGGGTTAATGCTAATTCATGGGGTTTTCTGTTTTGATCTTCCAATGGTGCAAAAGATGGGAAGGTTGCCATTTGATCTATCACATTTCAGTGATGGGCATATAAACCCTGAAAAGGCTTGGGGTTTCAATGCTTTTGTTCGTTCATATTTTGCATATTTGGATCAAAAGTCTACATTTATATGCTCTAAGGCAAAGAAACAAAGCAAACAAGGGAAGGAAACTGAAGAAACATTAATGGAAGAGCTACAAAATTTGGAGAAGTTGCAAGGTTTAATAGACATGCTTCTACAAATCAAGCCTAGGCATCAGCACATGAATGTGGTCCTCATTCTTGAAGCTATGGATTGTGTTATGGATGAGATTTTGGAAGTGTGTGATAAATTTTGTAAAGACATTGAAAGAGTTTTGTTGAAGATATATGATATTGGTGGAAAAGTGGAAGCAAGTATTGGACTCAGTATTGTGCAAAAAGCTGAAATGCAAGGTGATAAGCTCTCTTTGTATTGTGATTTTTGTAGAGACTTTGGTGCCCTTAATGCGTCTGAGTGCCCCAAAATAATGAGGATTCCTGAAAAAGACATTCATGAACTCAGGAGAATAATCAATGGGGTCTCATCTGAGAAGAAAAACTTGGAGGGTAATAATGGGGTTGTGGAAAATGAGGACAAGGGCATTTTAGTCAAAGACAGCACCATTTCTGAGCACAAGGAATCAGAGAAAGGTTTGAGGACTGTGATCACTGACCAATGGGAGGTATTTGATGATGATATAGTGGTTGGTACAAGCACTACTGCCACAAATAACCCTTTTGTGGAATCTTACAGCCTCGTACCTTATATTCCTGTTTACAATCATGTTCTTCCGGATCTAATTAGTCTATAGCACTGAGATATATATATACATGGTTCCATTTACAAACCAGAAGGTAAAGTTATGTCTTGTCCATATTATCAAAAAAAGAAAAAGAAATTGATTGTTAATTTCATTTTCCCTTATTAATTATTAGGAAAATTTTAAACAAGTAAAATTTTGTTCTTCTTATTGTTCTTGAAGTTATGTGATAATTACATACTGAAAGTATATCTGTACATCATTGTATATCCCCTCCCCGCCACCCCCCATTGAATATATGATGAAGGCTATGGCTATGGTGCACTACTTACCAAAATTAAAATACAATATCAACGGCTAAAACCATTCGCATGTTGAAGTTTAGAGCATTATCCTAACACAGTATTATGAACAATACTAGCTACTCACATTTATACTCGCATCATCTCACATTTCTATGATTTTCAATATCAGATTACATTTGGTGTGAAAGTGATATGTCTCTAGCATTTTCAAATTAATATTGTCACAGTCAGGTGGAGTTTGTTTTCCAGGGGGCCTAGGCAGTAATGTTCTTCAAGTTGGTGGCCGATATAGACTGCTGTAAAGCTAATAAGTGTAACAATATTTTATTTACAGTGGTCGGTTCTTTAGGATGGATTTTTCTTGTAAATGGGTTAGAATACCCCTAATACTCTATTTCTATACTAATTTAGCTTATAAAAAAAAAAATTTATTGCCACAGTCAGTGCAATCATAATCAGCCACAGTTCTAGTTTATGTTGAATTGTAAAGAATTTAAAGTATTTTTTATTCCAAGTTAGAAACTTCTACTATGGAGTTCCACCAGATAAAAGAACACTGCAATTCAATGGATGCAACCAGAAAGGAAGATTGCTAGATTGTACAAACCAGAGCTTTCCAGCCCCAAAATCTATACATGATATTGTAACTGATAGATCTTTTTCCTAGTGCTAGCAGAAACAAGCACCAAATTACTCATCAGTTTCAAATATTCAGCTTCAGAATTGGCACTGTTTGCATTTGAAAACACTATGTTAAATGGAAGCTCTCTTTCAACCATCTTGCCCTTAGTTGCATCCCAGCTTCTGTCAAAGCATTCCAAGCAGACTGATATAACCTCTGATCTAACCCTGTTCCTTCAACTTTCATGTCCTGTAAAAGTTTTACCAGTTCATCTACCTGACTAACCTTTGAGTACACACCAACCATTATACCTGCCAGGACCCTATCAATCACTCCCCCATTGATCCTATACTCATTAAAAAGTTTTACACATTTTTCAACTCTCCTGCCTTACTATAAGCACCAATGATGCTAGTGTAAGTAACCTTATCCGGTGCTACCTTTCGTCTCTTCATTTCATTCCACAGCTTCTCAACCTGCCTCAAATCCTTTGCCCTCCCATGCAAGTCTATCAAGGAATTGTAAATCCACACATTTGGTTTGCACCCTCTTTCTTTCATCTTTGCAACCAACCTCATTGCATTCCTCAACCTCCCAGTTTTACCATACATCACAACCATGCTTGAATAGGCCACAACACATTTATCAAACCCTTTTTGCTCCATCTGTGAAAACACCTTCTCCGCTTTGCTATATTGCCCAAGACGACAATAAGCATTTATAATTGAAGCATAGGTGACTTGACCTGGTTCATAGCCTTGAGAAATCAGCTTCTCAAAAACTACAACTGCAGATAAAAACCCTCGTCTTTTGCTGAAACCGTTGACAACAGCACATAATACGCAATCAGAAACCTTGACATCCGCATCCTTCATTGCCTTAACAACTTCCAAAGTCTTCTCCAATAAACCTTCTTCGACATACATAAGCACAAGCTTTAAATAGACCTCAGGATCCCTTATCACATTCACTCTTTTGCTTTTTGCCTCTCTAACAAGCTCCTCAGCCACATCGACCATTCTTAATCTTGCAAAGGAGCATATCAAGGTAGAGTAAATACAATATTCAGAAATCCCTCTCTTAGTCATTTCTCTGAAGTACTCAAGAGCTTCAAAAGCTCTTCCAGACTTCCCTAATGGCTCACATAGAATCCCATATACCCGAGCTAAATATCTTGTTGAATCTCTTAACTTTCTACTTTCAAATTCATGAAACAATTGAACCACTTTCTCACTCTCCCCTAGTTTCGAGCAAGCTTCCATAATGTGTAAATAAACTATGGAATCAGGAACAAGTTTAGTGGATTTCACTCTTTCAAAGACTAAAACAGTGTTCCTATACATATGCAGCTTATTATAACCTCTCATGGCAGAACCAAAAGCTAAGGTAGCAACTTCACAATCAGATTGAAAAGCATGAAGTAGTGTCTCAGAAATCTTGAATTTTCTATGCTTAATACAAAAATTAATCAATATAGAGCAAGTAGCACTATCTGGCAACACATGATAAATGTTAAAGTCTTCAGAAACTGATAAAATGAAATCCCATTTCTTCAATCTCAACAAGTACCTGATCACATGATTTAAAGTTGATCTCTCTGGTCTAAACTCTGGCCTCTCTTTCAATCTTTGATAGTACTCAAATGCAAGTTCCTTAGTTTTTGGATTTTCAAATAAACCACATAAAAATCCATTCAAGTTCTCAGTTCCTAGCTTGGAATATTGTTGAGCATTTGCAATATTAACATCTACAAGGATCAAAGGGGTGTTATTGTTGGAAGATTCTTCTTCTAAAATGGGTGTTGGAGAGGCTGAGAAATTTACATGGAACAACCTCGGATTGGAGCTTGAGACTGAGTAAAAGGAAGGAAAGTGGCACGTGGGGATGAATGCATGCACGTGATTTGTTATGCAAGATTTAGTGCAAGCAAGAGACCAATCTGCAGAACAGGAAATGGCCATCACAAGTGTGGTTTGGAAGAGAAACACTATTGATTGTGGTTGTGTTACATATGATATGGCTTTATCCGAACTAGATATCTCGAACATGTGGAGCATGTTATTAGCCACTAGAAAAATGACATGTGGTGTGGAACAATCGAAAAAAATCTGATCATCAGCCACGTTAATCTCTTGTAGCCATTTAACCCAATTCTATTGTTTTTTTTTTTTTTCAATGACCAAAGAAATTTTGAATTGATGTAAGGAATTACTTACTCAGATAATCACATTTTGGGCTTTTATATAGGGATAAAGCTCCGCTAATGTGAGCAAAAGTGTAAAGTGAAAAATTAAAGATATATTCATTCTTGATTAGTTAAAGTGGGTTAAGATCTCAATGCACTTTAGCGATACATCTTTACTTTCTCACTTTATACTTTTGTTCTCTTTAGATGATCTTAATCCATGATATCAGTATCTTTATAAATTACCAAATATTTATTAATCTATTAATTATTAATTATATTTAATTTAATAAACTCTAGATGTTTAGTGTGATAATCAATAACAAATAAACAATAAATGTATAACAAATACCCAAAGAGTGCTATCATTTTGTTTTAAAAAAAAAATGGACAACATTTCACACTACATTTTTTCGTTCGATAGTTTTTTTTTTTTTTTTTTTCAATTTTTTTTCTCTTTCCTCTCTGCCTCTTCCCCTTTCACCGCCTCGCTATCGCGGCCACTTCTGCTCCCTCCTACCCTGCTATTGCCACAACACTTCTCTTCTCTCGCACCACTCCACCACAACTTCTACCATTCAAAAAACAAGAAATGAACTTAAGGAGAAATTATATCTCCACCTCCTTGAATCCCTTCGCCGAAGTGGGTTGCCAATGGGATGTTGGAGGTGAATGAAGAGGGTGGTGGGTGGCCAATTGATGAGCGGGGATGATGGCAGGAGGGGATAGTGGGTCACGATATCGATAACCCACCCTAAACACACCGTGACTCGCCATGAAGAGAGGAAGGAAGAAGCGAAAGAGGGGATTTTGAAATTTGAAAGAATTTAATTTGTATACATTGATAACGTAAAGATTGTTTTTACACTTTAAACCAATAAAAAAAATGACACATCATTAAAAATATATAACTCCTAACCTAACTTATTTATAATTCTTTTTATTTTCCCATAAAAGAAAACAATATGAAAAATTGAGATCAAGTGCAGGTTTTTTTTTTTTTTAAAAGAAACCGCAGATGATCCAATTTCCATCCCTCCCATCTTCACCCACTCGAAGAAGCATAACCTCAATCAATCCTTACATGGGAAACAATTGTTATTTTTAAATAAGCTTTTAGTCCCTTGAAAGTTCACCAATTTTGGTTTTAGTCCTTGTAAAAAAAATTCTTAGGATTTCATCGCTATATTTTCGAAAGTTTTGTAAATAGTCCCTATTGTTACCCCTGAATACTAAAAATCATACTAGATGAAAAAATTTGTCAATAATAACCCTATGGCCCTAATGTATGATTTTATTTCTACTTTCTAGCCAAATTTTGGAGCAAGTCGGACAAGAACGAGAAATTACCTCAATACCCCCTGAGTACTAGATATCATACAAAATGAAGGAATTTAACAATTTTAACTTTATTCCCTAATGTATGATTTTGTTTCTATTTCATGGCCAAATTTTACAGCAAGTCGGACAGTAAAATAAAATTATCTCGATACCCATGAGTACTAATAACGGAAAAAGATGACGGTAGGGACTATTTGCAAATTTTTTGAGATTACAGGACGAAAACCTAAGAAAAAATTTCACAGGGACCAAAACCAAATTTGATGAACTTTGTAGAGACCAAAAACTTATTTAAACCTTGTTATTATTATCTTTGGTTCTAGGAATTTCTCGATGTTCCCATGCCTTGTGCAACAATTTGAACCTACCATTCCCAGAACTAAGTCAAACCAAGCATTCAAATATTAGCTGGCTTATAGTATAACATCAGTTGACGATGGAATCATTGGATAAAATAGCAGATTAATGGAGTCATCATAAAGCTAGAGCCAGTAGATCCTGCAACCAAGCAGCAGGATTTCATTTAATCACTGTCAAATCGCAACAAATCTTACCCAGGTAAGCATTTTGATCTTCAAATGTTCTAGCATTCACACTCATTCTGCTCTCCTTTTGCTGTTGGTTGTATCTCAGTAATCATGTTACCCAATGACTGAGTAATCAAAGGAACAATACATTTTACGAACTTGAAGCATTTAAAAGATGCTTACACTCTATTTATACAAGATATCATCATCCCCTTCTCACAATTATGGTTGCTCGTTGTGTTGAATTGCTCAACCACAAAATCAACCATATTGTCCTAGAGACAGAGCTAATATCAATGATAACACAGCTCACCACATATGAGAATCCATGAAATGTCAGTTTCAAAATCTACAAACCTTGAGGGATAACTTTAATACCCATGATACAAGCTTTGTCACTCCAAAATAGAATAGACTGGCTTGTCTCTACTCTAACAATTATCCTTGGATTGTAAGAATCATCCAAGAAATTAGAGAACCGCTGATGACTCCCTTTTCTAGGTACGTTCAATCTTTTCAGCGAATTGGGTGATATTGTGTGATACCACGCTTGGGTGGCAGCTTCCTCAGGATGAAAAGAACCAAAGAAGACGGCAATATCTCCACTAACTGCGGCAAAAATGTGAAAAAGGTAAGAAGAAGAATAGAGGGGAAAGTTTGCACAAGTAGAAGCCATACAAACACCCTTTTTGATGGCTTACTCTTGTGCAACAGAATGCTGGTTTTATCAATGTAAATTATTGAGTAAAGAGTTTCTAGAAGCATGGGGGAAAATACAATTATTAATACCTCACAATAACAATACAATACCTTCCAAATGGACGTCAGAACATCAATTACCCATTTATTACGATCAACAAAATTCCCATGTGGTTGAAAAAATGTTCAAGAGATATCCTCATTATGAAACTTGTTATCCAGTTTAATAACTCTAGCCGTGATAGGAGTCGACAGGAAGCATTGGGCCAGCTGGTATCAAATATGGAGAATAGGCCCAAGGTTTGGCAAGTCCACTAAAGGAAACATAACAACAAAAATAGAGGGACTGAGCTGGCATGAGAGGGAGGGGAATGACATGTAATGAGTTAGTTATATAAGGAATAGAGGGAGAGGGATCATCATAGAATTCTGTTATAGGAAAGACAGTGGATCACTGAGAATCTTCTCTGGTGAGGGGAACCATTTGGCTTTGGCTGATATCTTCTATCAGATTTTTCTTTCTAATTTTCTCTGTTATTTCCTTGTTTTCAATATCAATTTACAACATTATTTAGTCCATCCATTATTGTTCAGAACCTATCACGCCGCTTAGGTTGCAGGTAAAAACAATCTTACCAGGAACTAGGCTAATGGTAATGTCATATGCCAAGAAAAAAGTTGGAAGTTAGGATCAGACAAAAATTTAGCCAGTGAATATATCAGCTCTCATCACTCAGCTCAAAGCAAAAGTAATCAGATAAGACCAGAACAGATCCAAACGTATAAATGATAACTAGAAAAGCACATTAACAAGAAACTGTAGCAAGCCAATGGCCTCATAGCCTAGTGGCATCTCTGTCTCCATCAGTCAAAACGGGGCAATTGTGCTTAAGGTGAAGGATTTGATCCCCCACCCCATTTACCCAATTTCCCACCTAGATTCCAATGGGGGTCTCTTACTTTGCCAAAAAAAAGGAAGAACAAAAAAAACAGTAGAGTATGGCAATAAAAGCTCCACGACCAAGGAACACAAACCACCTTACCAGGTAATATATAAAATTTAGAATAGGATGGTCCAAGACATCAAGGTCCGCATCTTCGTCGAATGCATCAAAGCACATCTGACACAACAAAATACAATCAAACTCGATTTGAAAACCAAGTAACAGAAATCACCGAGGTTTTAAAATAACAAGGAGCTCACCATAATACATCGGACAAGGAAACATAAAAAACATATGGTCGTCACGTAGCCAACCTACATTAGAAACATCATGCCAAAGTAAGGGAGGGTGGAAGTGGAATAGAAGACGGAACATGGAAGCATTTCCTCATCAAATTGTATACCTCATGCAGCTTCTTACGTCGCCCTTTGGATTCAACGGGAAATCGTTGCAGCATCAAGAATAGTCTGTCAAAGAACAAACAGAAACAACATGCAAAGTCAGATAGGAATTAAGGGTGGCAGGTAATATATTGATAAGTGAAAAATAACTACCCCAAATTTTTCAAAAGTCAAGTTTTTCACATGTAATTTTTTCAGGAAAAAACATAGGTTCTTTGATTTGGCTACTTTAAATGAAGTGTTATTCTTCTTTGGCATCCTTAATGAAATCTTCTAGCTCCTCCCCTGATAGGAATGAGAGGGTACTACAAATGGGTACACAAAATGCAAGTAGGTAGATAACATTCAAAATGTAATCTAAATATATAATCCAAAAAATGCTTGATATGGTTTCATCATCTGCCTTAATTTTTTTAATTTGTTTGAGAAAAGGAGAAGATAATGATATATAGAAAGAGTAGGATAAGTTACAATCCGAAACAGAGAAAGGAAAATAAAATAGCAAGTCACAAAAGCTGAAAAAATACAAAGCTTTCCTATTTTGCTGCATATCAAGACAGTTCTCCCTTTAAATAGTATGAAACTAACTGCTATATTCTCGAGGGAAGAAATTAAAAAGGCGGTATTCTCCATGACAATGAGACGATAGTTAGGGGGGAAATGCATCCTTTATTGTCCTAATTCCCAAAAAAGACAGCCCAAATAGCCTAAATGAATATAGGCCGATTTCTTTGATGGGGTGTCTGTATAAAGTGTTGGCAAAATTGTTGGCAGGGAGATTGAGTGGGGTGATGAACTCAATAATATCTGTAAACCAAACGGCTTTCCTGAAGGGAAGAAACATTCTCGATGGAGTGGTAGTCCTAAACGAAGTTCTAGCATATGCAGAAAAGGGGGGCAAACCGTGTATGATTTTCAAGGTAGACTTTGAGAAGGCCTATGATTTGGTTAGCTGGGAATTCCTGGATTACACGTTTTTCAGGATGGGTTTTGATAGGAAGTGGAGATCTTGGATTCAAACATGCTTAACCTCGGCATCGGTTTCGGTCCTAGTAAACGGTAGCCCTACTAGAGAGTTTAAAATGTCAAAAGGGATCCGTCAAGGTGATCCAATGGCCCCATTCTTGTTCCTCATAGTAGCAGAAGGCCTCAACGGCATAATTCGTGGTGCGGTGGAAAAGGGTATATACAAAGAATATGTTATATCTGGTAGAGATCAAGAAATTGGAATATCACACATCCAATACACAGATGATACTATCTTGGTGGGTGAAATGCTTAATTCGAATGTCCGGGTAGTAAAATGTATTCTAAGAAGCTTTGAATTGGTGGCTGGCCTGAAAGTGAACTTCTACAAAAGCGGGCTCATTGGTATCAAAAGTCGTCCGGGGTTTCTTAGAAGGTGCTGCCAATATCCTCAATTGCAAAATTGGGAGCATGCCTTTCAAGTTCCTTGGAATATTGGTTGGGGCAATTCCAAGGAGATTCAACACTTGGATTCCCCTAATCAATTTTTACAATCGAGGCTTCTTGGGTGGAGAAACAAATTCCTCTCTTTTGGAGGAAGAGTTATATTAATCAATGCGGTGCTCTCAAGTCTCCCGATGTATTCCCTCTTTTCTACCGGGCTCCAAAAAGGTAAAAAAAATAATACAATTACAAAGAAGGTTTCTTTGGGGTGGGAGTGAGGAGTGTAGAAGATTTGTTGGGTAAAGTGGGAGGTGGTGTGCAAAAAAAGAGAAATGGGAGGTCTTGGGTTTAGGGACATAAATGCTTTTAATTTAGCTTTACTAGGAAAGTGGAGGTGGAGGTCCTTCAATGAAAAAAAAACTCATTGTGGTCTAAAGTCCTTAGAGTTAGATATGGAGATCCCTCTTTGTGGAGATCTCCTTGGTGTGAAAAGTCATTGGATGGGGGGAGGTATCTAGATGGTGGGAGGACTTAGGTGGCTTAGAAAATAGGGACTCAAACAGGGAGGGATGGCTTTCGGCAAGTTTAACTAGGAAGGTAGGGAGGGGAAACAGTATTAGCTTTTGGAATGAAAAGTGGATTGGGTCGGCTATCCTACTAGCAAACAGTTTCCCGAGGTTATACAATATCTCAGTGTCAAAGGAGGCAAAAATATCATAAATGGGCGAGTGGAGGCAGGGAGTTTGGTGCTGGAAATTCTCTTGGAGGAGAAGACTCTCTGTTTGGGAGAAGGAATTACTTGAAAGCATGGTAAATGCACTTGCAGGTGGACAAACTATAGTAGAGGTAGATGATTCATGGTGCTGGTTGGGCAAAGCTACAACCGAATACACAGTTAAGGAAGCATACAATCAATTGACAGAGGAAGAAGCCAGGGAAACGGATTGTGTGTACAAGGTGTTGTGGGACAAAAATATACCACTGAAGGTAGAGGCTTTTGTTGGAGAGTCATACAAGATAGGATTCCTACTGCTGAAAATTTGTCAAAAAGAGGAATTATCTTTACAAATAGTTCTAACATGTGTAGGTCCTGTAACTCTGAGATAGAGACTACTTCACAGTTCACACATCTTCTTGCATTGCAAATTCTCTTACTATGTGTGGATGTACATTGATAATTGGGTAGGGTTGGATACGGCACTTAGTAGAAACTTGAAGGATCTGTTATTGCAACATGGTGGATTACTTGCAGGGACTGCCTCAATCAAAGTTTGGAGGATGTTTTGGTTTGCAATCATTTGGTCGCTTGGATGCATAGGGACGACTTGATTTTTAAACAAGGAGTGGTGGATTTTGATAAGGTAATTGATCTCATTAAAATCAAAGTTTGGACTTGGTATAATGCTCAGAGCAAGAAAAACTGCTACTTTTTTCAGATTGGTGCATTAATCCTATGCAGTGCTTAAGGGATGCACAATGATGTGGTGATTCTTGTTGTTTCTGCCCTGTTGGTGAGCGCTATTCTCTTCCTTTTTGTAGCAGGATTATTTGTTTGGCAAGGTGGGAGACATTCGATTGTGTGCTGGTTGGGTTAGAGAGGACCAATTTCTTGGCATTGGAACGTTTAATCTTGTATCAGAACTCTTTTTCTTTTGCTTAGGTGCTGTGTCTGTAATTTGGTGCCTTAATGCTGGTGTTTTCATTTTGGATAAGGGCTGGGTGAATTTGTAATGACTCTGTAGTTTTGCTGCAGGTTTTGGCCATTGTAAAATTAATATTGGCTTATTAGCAGTTAATATTTTATTTACAATTTGCCTCCTGCTTATTTGTTCCCCTTGTATATGGGTTAGAGTACCCCTTGTACTCTTATTATATACATCTTTGCTTAGCAAAAAAAAAAGAAAAGAGCATAAGCAGAGCACAAGAGGAGCCATAACACAAATAAATATATACAAATAATGTAAAAGAATTATGCCACTAACAAATAATAAACTTCCAAGGACTTTCATGAGAATGAGTAGCAGTTATCAAAAGAGTTGGTTCTGATTTGAACCTGGTATCATAATGAAGTAGTTTGAAAAGGGGAATGCCAAAATCTATTCACCTTTTAGCACTACACAATAACAACCAAAGCATTTTCCCACTAGGTGGGGTTGGCTACATGGATCAAACGATGCCTATGTGTTCTATCATAAGCTGAAAAAGGGTTAGAATTAGGGTAAGGGAAAGGAAAAGAAAAAGAAGACTATAAATTAAGACTATTACTTATAGGAATAACTCGATACAAAACACTAACATAATACCCCTATTTATACTTAAATTTAGGCAAAGTACTAACACTACTAGTGCCACCCCAAGCCCACTAACATAAGACTAATAACCTAATAAGTAATAACCCTAATATTATCTAACGCTCCCTCTAAAGTTAAAGCTATTAAGCTTTAGCTTGTTACAAGTAACAAACCTACAAACATAAAACAAATAACAAAACCCATCTTTATCCGAAAACTATCAGAAGAAGAAAAGAGAAACTTGACACAATTGAAGATGTTGAACCATTCACACTTGCTGAACCATCCAAGCAATGCTAGACCCGGCCCGGCCCAAAGGGGAGACCACTAAAGCCCTTGCTTTAGGCCTCCACCCAAACAACTTATTTGCTATACAAATGATAGGCCCACTTTTCTGCATTCCTTACATTCTAAAGGCTATAGGCCACTGTTGAAAGGCCCACTTGTGCACCCTACTATTGGACTGTTGCACTCACAAAAAATATGTTTGCTTAAGGCCTCATGTGACATTGGGCAGGCATGTGCTAGACCACCAAATGTCCAAGAATGAAGAATCCAGATGAGAAAATGGGAAACTCCAGCTCCCAAACTTGCAACACCATCATCATTGAGAATCTAAGGCAGCTCCCCCTCGTTGATAGCCCTTTCCTCCTAGGATAAGCCAACTACCTAGAGCACTAATGGGCAACTCTTTCCTTTATCATCTCTAGGGTGGCTCCACCTCGTTGGTGGCTCTTTGCCTCCAATTAGACAGCCCTTTCCTCAAGCTCAAGATGCACCAAGAAAATCACAAGAAAAATTACATAGGAACAGCAAAATCTAGGTAGAACAGCAACTTCACCGTACTCATAACCTCCTTCAAAAATGTAAGTGGACATAACCATGACCCAGCCATCAAGCCTCCATCATAGCATGTCAACATAACAACAAACACTAGAGGATCTGCAACTTAGGAACCCTTAACTAGAATCAGAATTTCTTGAGAAGTTCAAACTCACAAATCACAAGATAAACCAGTGAAATTAGAAGCCAAATCTCCCAGTAGCTGAAAGGACCATCAAACTAGTCAAAGATAGAGCAAAACCATCAAAAACCACATCGTCATGCCTGAAACACACCTCACTGAATATCCCAGCGGAGCTCCAACTATTGGCAACCTTGTATCAACCACAAACCAAAACATCACTGATTAGTGATTACCACTGAGACTAAGCTTCCATTGCCCGATTCAGCACAAATCAGGTACCAAGTCACCAAACAGGGCACCAATCCACCATTCTAGACCCAAGTCAACCACACGCCCATCATGCATGCATACCCCCAGCAACCTCGAACAGTACCTTTCCTTTCCACCACAAAGCCAAGGCCCAAGACTCCCCTTACTGAAGGATCCAACAAGAACCAAAGAGGGATGAATCACCAAATAAATTGAACAATGAGGCCAAAAAAACACACCAAGCATGCTTAAAAACGCATTGCAGAAGACAACCCACTCACCAGATACATCATCAGCCAAACACTACCATGCACACCTATCTATGAGGGAATCTATAGTCGCTAGCCACCCAAACCTCCAGGATGTCGTTAGCAGTGTGCATGTCCCTAATAGAACTCATGAAACCTGCCCGAAAACCACAAATGACCCAGCTCCTCCGCAGGCCGTTGATGGCTCCCCCATCGACTGTCCACCACTCCACCCAATGTTTGACTGATCTGTCACCGACAATCACTCGCCGGCTGCCTAAGAAGTGAGATGGCAGTCGCAATGACAGCTGCTCAAACTTGACTTACGTCACAATACAGTTCTGTCTTCTTTTTTCAAAATACAGAAATCACTTACTAAAAAGAATCAGGTTAACCAAAAACAAATGAGCCATAACCACAAATTTTGATGGAGCTCTTGCAGAGACAACATAGACACGGGTCACAGAGGATTGTACCGCTCTGATAACATTTCAAAGAATCGGGTTTAGGGTCACAGCAGATGGTACTGCTGTAAATTGAGAATATTATTGATAGGAATAATGTGATACAAAAAATTAACATGATAAGATACCCCTATTTATACAAATATTAATTATATTAAGTACTAGCCCAAGCCCACCAACATAAGACTAAGAACCTAATAGTAATAACCCTAATATTCTCTAGCATAAACCAAATCTTCTAAGAGATCATTTAGATCTAAATCCTTTCTGATGGTTTCGCACAAAGTTTTCCTAGGTGTCCATCTACCTCTAATTACTGGCGTCTTCTAATTAGGTGCGACTCTACCATCTTTTCCTTAATAGGTGCCACTCCTACTTTCTATCTAATACATTCAATCCTGATGTTATCTTTTCTTGTTGTCTGGCGTAGCATTCACATCTTTGCCACATTTATCTTATGTTCTTGTTGAAACTTTATTGCCTAACATTCAGTACCAAAAAACATTGCTGGTCAAGGAAGCACGGAATAGAAATGGGACACAGATACCCCAAAGGAGCACTCCCCTTTCACACTAGGATTAACCCAGTCACAAATCAATGATTACCACAGCTCCCTCCCTTCATCATAAGAGGTCTTATTTATAGGATTTACATCCAACTAACTGCCTAATCTACTAACAACCAATACTAACAGAAATCTAACTAACAAACCCTTATTTTTATCTTTATTCCCTATTGGGCTAGGCCCTAACAATACTACCCTCCCATGAAACAACCTTGTCCTCAAGGTTGGAAGCTCTTTCCTCTGCCTTCTTCTGCTGGGAGAGCTGTCAGTGTGCTTGAGGGCCAAATAGGAACTATAATCCATTTTCAGGTAGTAGCTGTTTTGCTCCATGATTTGGGTTGGGCCCATTTGTTCAAAAAATAAGCTCCCGTGAGAAAATTTCAGATTAACCTCTCCTCATGACACCCATAACTGAGACCAATTTGGGCCTGGCCCATTAGGTAAAAAAACTGACCTATTTTCTGCAGTACCATTTCTGCCCTATCTCTCTCCTGCTCCCTCCTATCTGTGATTCTGGTTCCAGCAGCCACACCTCTTGCCCACTCTTCCAGCTTCATATCAGGGCAGTGCCCAGGGCTAGCCACCCACCGCCATGACAGAGAACAGTGTATATCTAGCGGCATAGGCGACAACGGCTTGGTCAACTCGGACTCAGCCTTCTCCTCCGACGACGACTCCGACATCTTAGCCTTCTGCCCAATCATTTCACAACTCGACGGCGGCTCTAGTGAATCTGATGGCGGCGGCTCCGGCAGCAGAAGCTCGAGCATGACAGTTTGTTCAGGCAGTTCCGATGCCTTTTCCGGTGGCCACGAGTCTGGCGGTTCCGACGGCGGCGGCGAAATAGTCGGACTGCCACAAACCCCCCCTCGAACGAGACCCTAACCTTTTTCTTGTCCAATGGCTGCAATCTGGCCACCCAATCTGGCGGTGCAGGCGGCAGCCTTCGGGATGCTTGGGCATCTCCCACCCACTGTTTTCTTATCTTCGAGGAAGAATGCTGCCCATGTCCAGCCACCGGGTATGGGTGGTGCGCCATCTTCACCGTCCATACGTCGCCAAGGAATAACCAAGATAGCAATGGCTGCCACTCCCTTGAGACGATCTTTTTCTGGAATGCTCCTGTTGTCACCTCCACCAAATCTGAATTTTGGTGGCGGGGAAGCACAGTTGCATCTCCCCCTGCTACTTCCACCTTGATCTCCCCGACTATGCTTTTGGTCCCAAATTCTCCACCTTTGGGTCAAACTCGGGTTCTGGTTTGGGATTTGCCAGCACCTTCTCTGACGGCAAATTGGGCAATGCCATCTCTGCTGCCCAAAACTTTGTTCTTTGTTGCCCCAAGAACTAGTTCTTGCACCTCCACCGCCTCATCAGTATCACCGCCCTTAGCCCCTTCCTCAGCTGGCTCCTCCTTCTTTTTAACCAACTTATCCCCCTCAACGGAGGCTGTTTTCTCGGTTATCATCTCCCGCAGCAACTGTTTAATGCACTCCACAGTAGCTTTCAACTCCGCCCATATCACTTCTTGTTCGTTGGCTATCTTCTCCATTGCGAAAAGGATCTGGCTGGTCGGACCAATTTGTTAGGAACCTTAGAAGCTAGGTTCTGATTATGAAAGAAAAAGAGAAAGGAATGGAGAAAGAACTCGAGAAAGCTGAATTTGCTGCTATCATTATTGGACAAGAAAATATAAAATGCAAAAGACAAAGTACACAAAGTGTACCCCAAAGGAGCACTCTCCTTTCACACTAGGATTAACCCAGTCACAAGTCAATGATTACCACAGCTCCCTCCCTTCATCATAAGAGGTCTTATTTATAGGATTTACATCCAACTAACTGCCTAATCTACTAACAACCAATACTAATAGAAATCTAACCAACAAACCCTTATTTTTATCTTTATTCCCTATTGGGCTAGGCCCTAACAACTTCATCTCTACTTCCCCAATTAAAACCAAATAAAACCATTTGAAATTTTCTAAATCCTAGAAGCCACTCACAGCAGTATCCAAATAAGGGTAATAAATAAGACCATGACCAACTAAAGAGAAGAAAAAAGCACCCTTCCAGTCATTATGCTGGTTCCACATTTATTTATTTTGGAAAGAAGATTTATTCATCCCAATTCCAATGAACTTCTAATTTGGCCAAAAATTGTCTATACTGGTTACCCACATTTTCACAGCAAAACTTTCTTTTTATTTCACATTCAACCTACCAAATAAATTCTGAATTCTTTTATTATATGACAGAGTTGGGATTACGGCTAAAGATAATTTGAAGACCAAAATGCCTCCCCACTACCCCCTATATTGCTCTCCAAAAATTGTCTATACTGGTTACCACATTTTCACAGCAAAACTTTCATTTTATTTTCACATACAACCTACAAATACATTCTGAATTCTTTATTTATATGACAGAGTTGGGATTAGGGCTAAAGACAATTTGAAGACCAAAATGCCTCCCCACTACCCCCTATACTGCTCTTACTCGGTTCTGCTAGCTTATTTGATAAGTAAAGAAAAGTGGACCCTACACTCTTGAGGTGAGTTTTTTCGTTAATCCCTTTCTCACATTTTTTTTCCTCATTTGGGAAAAAGTCAAATCTTCGTACTTGACGAACCCCATTGGAAAACTAAAGCCCCCTATAAGGTCAAATCTTTTGTTTGGACTGTGGTACTTAATAAGAGATCAACAAAAAAAATTTGCTACAAATTCGTAGACCCTAAGGCAGCTGCTTTCCCTTTGAACAATCCATTAGGCGTTCTCATTGAGCAATGAGTGTGTCATCAGTTCCTGCAGGTTAACTTTATTGATTTTAGTAAAAAGAAAGAGGCCCGATAATTTTGGGGCAGTGTAAAGTATACACAACTCATTGGTTCTCTTGGTTGGAGTGCATGCATTTTCAAAGGTTTCTCCTTGCCGTTAAATCTGCTCTAAGACAAAATTAAGTTTATCTTCTCTTTAGTATTCTGCACATAGGTGTTTCAAGGGTGCAGCCACATTCGATAAGAAGTTTTGCATTTTAGTGCTACCACAAAAGAAGAAAAATCTCTGCACAGACATGGAAAATTCATCTGCTAATAAGGGACTACAGCAGATACAAACAAGTCACAACTGGTAGAAGTTACTATCCTGATATTTAACATTCTCAGCACCACATCAATCAAAATGGCACATCATGCCACGAGCATTATCACAATAACAACTATCATTAGCCACGATTGCTATCCCTTGTTTTCTTTCCTCTTAATGGAGATCTTAGTTACAATCATATATCCTATTTCCTACCACTTACCAAAACCAGTATGCACCTAGTGTAAGAAAATTCAGAGAAGACCAGACTCCAAATATTGAAAGGAGGAATCAAGACACTAAGGAACAGTTTAACCTTAGAACTGGAAAGACTCCATACGTCAAGAAGATTTCAAATACAGGGTAAAAGTTAGTCTTAACTCTTAACATCACTCAAATCATCAAACTATTGAAATGGGATGGCGAGTCCTATTAATGCTAACAGCTTATGAAGTTACATTTTAGCTTCTATTTAGAATTATGTCAAAAGAATTCCATTAAAAGGCAGGGGCCTGAAACCAATCTAAAAAAACAAGTATGTCTACCCAAGCCCATGTCTTTGCACTACTTGAATTTCATTAGTGCAGAAAGGCATCACATATTGGAATAGCCTACAATGTAAGGTACATAACTTCTGTTTCTATTAGTACAAGCAGCTGTTTTTTATTTCATTTTTTTCTATTGAGAAGCAAGATTCCTAACTCAAATGAGTGGTATTTCGTAACCTAATGCAATATTTCGTTCCAAATTTCATCAAAGCGAGTTGAAATCTGAAACAGACAATTACCTTCCACCATAGAGAAGAAAGCCAAGAGCCGCAAACAAAGAGATCCCTATTGCAACATATATAATATGCATTAGCAAAAACTAATAAATGGCACTATCAATAAAAGTTAATAATATTTTTTTAAAAAAAGGACAAACCGAATCTCTAACAGACAAACCTGCAAAGAACATCTTAGACAAGATGACCAGTACGCTGATAGGTTTCCACAATAATATCAACCACAAAATAATCTGACATATGTGAGAAAAACCAAGATGGGTTATCCGACATGTTCAAAACTAGTAAACATGAAAGTAACAACCATTTAAATTTTTCAATACATATGAACATAAGAACCAATGACCCAAAAGATAAATATATTGAATATTAAACGTCACTATTACACCATCTAAAACAACCTCCAGGGACTATAATGGCTTAGCAACTTCCATTGCCACTTAGGTCTGACACAGGAAACAAAGGAAGCTATGGAGAACCTGCTGGCGAAGAAACATCTTCGTGATTCTTTACAACCGTGATAAAGGAAAGAGCCTACCCAGGTTTCTCCCAATTCATGAAGGGTAGACATTAGACAAAAGGCACTTGTTCACCCCAACATTTCCCCTTTCCCTTTTCCACAATCTTCAATTGACCTCCCTCTACCAAGGATAAAATGGCCAAGCATTTAACAATCCCCGAAAGTCAATTGAGAGTAGTGAAAACAGTTGCAGAGACTCAGAACTTCAAAAAACTAAAACAGTTGCAGACACCTAAAATTAGAAAGTGGAAAGAGGAATCCGAGGAAGCTATGAGAGTGGGAATCACTTGTCAATGGAATGAGGCATGTCGGCAAAGCTAGGATATCACCAGAAAGAAAGTAAAAACATGCTGCCTCTATATGATGGCCATGGATTAAAAACAAATAATCAAAATCTCAAATCTAGCTTGCTAGAAAAGACCGAAAAGCATGAATGTTATAAACATATAAATATTACTCTCTTCCCTTCTTATCTCTACAACCATAACCTTGCAATGAACTATATTGGATATCTTTCAAATTTTTCCTTCTGGCCACCCATGTAATGACTCACAACTAAAGTCGAACACCTTTCAACAGTTGATCACATATACACAGCCTTTGTGAACAGTAAGTGATCTTCCGGTGGCTTTAAAGTGCTACAGATTTAATCCTAGAGCTTTTATTGTACCTCACAAGTTAATTGTGCATTGATTTTGCCTTACATAGATATAGGGAGAAGAATGTAGGAATTAAATGACCCATTCTGCTCTTAATGCAACAGTATCACTAGGATCAGGACATTAGTTAATATGTTGAAATGAAGAGAATAAAAGGGGGAAAAAGCGTGAAATTGTTGTCATCATGCCATCTAAATGGTGATTTACATTTGATACAAATAGATATTAAAAAAAAATGTAAGGTGGACATCAAGAGTTATAAAAGTATTTTCAAGTTTTCTTGACACTTTCAGAATCTTAAAACACGAGATGTTAATTGGAATCCTCAAAAAGAAACATCACAAAAATTATATTTATATTATATTATCTATTTTTATCCAATTAATCAATTTTAATATTTAATTAACTTAAAAAGTTAAAATTCCAATTAAGTCATACCAATGAGATTGGTGTGTGATGAAATAATACCTCCTTCAATTCATCCACTCATGGAAACACCTTTGGCTTTCTTTATCCAATCAATAACTTTAGAGCCAAACTACTTTATATCACTTCAGACAATAAATAAATGCAATTGCATATGAAATTCCAATTTTATGGAACTAAACAAAATTTTCCAGTTGGCATGTGATTGTGTTCACTATTCAGATTTCTATATTGCAGATACAGATACATACAATGTCTAAAGACTCTTCGTATCTTTACAGTATCTAACATATTGCCAGATATGCAAGACTCCGTTATACCATACATCATCCAGCTGATTGATTTTATGGAGATTATGTTAATTCTATTTTCTATATAAGTATAAACTAAGAAATACAAAAGTAAATATGGACACAGACTGCAAGCAACATCCACGGCATCAAAAAAACATATTCAGCCAACAGTGGTGGGTGATCACAAGTGGAAACTTAGGCCAGAATTTTCACCTGAATAGCATAAACCACAGCATTAATTGCATAGAAACTTGGCTTCAATCCATCAGTAGACACGGCGCGTGCCTGTACAAGCATTTAATGCCATGGAAACAACAAAATACACTATAGTTAAAGAAGAAAATCACATTACAGCAAACAGAGCACACAAAATGTACCACAAATTAACCTTGCCTGGTAATAAATCTCAGCCCAGAACAGGACCAAAAGCGCATATGTTGTAAAGAAAGCGAGACTCGGCAAGTCAAGTAAGATATGTTTTGCAATCTACACACACATAAACACAGGCAATGTGACCATATCAAGTGTTATGATAAGAAAAATTCATATTAAGTTGGAAAATAAATTAAATTAAATGGTTAATTTCCCTCTACCTCTGGCTGTATCGTCTGCACGTTCCGATAGAAGATGAAAACAAAACATCGAACTGCAAAACCAGAAAGAGTGTATATCACTCAATAAAAATGTTACATTAATGAACAATTATTAAACAAATATAAATAATTTTTTAAAAAAGAATTAAAAGGTGTGAATGATACAAACCCCCATTCACCAAAAAATTGAGAAAGTGAAAGACCTTCTGCGTTGTCCAGCCATACTCTGGCACTCTCAATTGGATTCGAACTAATTGAACCTAAAATCATAAAAATTAAAAACTAAAAACTAAAAATTTAAAAAATAAAAAAAATAAACCTAATTAAAGAAAGAGATTGGGATCATACGAGAGCTATGACGGCGACAATGCCGTAGAGAACAGAGAGAGTGTGGAAGATGTGATCCTGCCACGCCGGAGACTCGTCGATGTCGTTCCACCAGCTGGACGATTCCGTCAGCTCAAGCGCCGCCACCGTCGCCGCCGGCATGCCGTTGTCGCCACCCATCGAATCGACGGTTTCTTAAGCACACGCGCAGCGAATGAATGTTGTTGTTAAGGACGAAAATCACTACTGGGTGCTGGGCATGGGTAATAACTAATAATGAATGAGTGTGTAAGAATTAAGAAAATGTTAATTGGAGGATGAAAAAGAAGACACAATGATTTTTTACTTTAAAAAACTGATTTTTTTTTCATGACGGTAATATACTAACTTGATTGAATTTTTAAATAAATCCCTAAATTAAAAAAAGATTTTAGTTAAGTTTTAAAATTTATATTAAATTTTTAATTGGGTTTCCAAAGTAGAAAATTCTTTTAGTGAACTATTAAAATGGACGAAATATTACTAATTTCATCTTTGTTGTACACTGATCTGTATTGACTTGCACTGATCTACACCGACTTGAACATTTTGCACATGCACATCATACTGCAGTGCAACTTGTCTCCATTCTACTAGTTGATTGGGTGAACGGTAACTCTTGAGACATTGCCACGATAATTACTGTGTAGCAATATGAAGTGAGATGCAGAAAGCTGTAGGTGGAAGAGCTATTCTGGACAAAGCTATTTCAAGGGAGGGTGTGCTATTTCACGAAACAGAGATTGGGGAAGAAAGGCAGGAGCAGCACAAGATGGAGGAGAAACAGTCACATGTCACGTTTTAGTCATCTCATTCACTATTTGGGTCTCCTAAAACCCTAGATACAATTTTGGGGGAAAAATAAATTTAGGTTACATTCCATGAGAGGAGGTAAATTGGGAGATCATGTATTTTTTAAAACTTCTTTTATAAATATCAACAAACAGACTTAATGAAGAGATGTTAAAATGAAAAGTATAATAAATAAAGAGTGATAAGGATTAAGTAGAAGAGCTTTCAAATCTAGATTTATCTTAGTTTGATCACAATCAATGTGATCTACGTGTAGCCCCCACAAATACCTTTTAAGGTATTAGAGAGGGAAAAATTGGAAAGAGAAGCAAAATCCTTCTCTAATCAACTAAAATATTTAAATATTGATAAAATGAAAAAAAACAAAACAAAACAAAAAATATGGTACTTCTCATGTTATTTACCATTCTCAGCCATTTTGATACTAGGGCGTTTGGGAATTTGGTTCTTCCCCTGCCAACTTCTCACGGTGGATTCTACGGTGAAGTTTGCATTTTGGGGTACATCGGTGTAGGCATTGTTCTTTCATTATGGATGATTTTGAAATGTTGGGTATAATAATTAAATACTGGACGATTCAGATTTATTGGCCCAAAACAAAATTTGAAAACAAAAAAATTGAAAAATATCACTTTGTCGTTCACCCCTCCCAACCATACCATCCAACTAGCTAGCCTTCCAACCATTCCCCCCCCCCCCCCCCCCCCCCACCAGTTGCCACCACCATCTTCATCCCTACCCCCCTCCCCATCACCTACCTGCAACAACCACCCCCACCCCTATGTTTTACCACAAGAACAAGACGAAGCAAAAGCCAGTGGTTGCATGACCGTCATTCGTTGAACATGATGGGGACGTGGGGCACGGATCATGGAGGCTAGACCAGAACGACAACATTCTCTCCATAGCACCACGCGTGGCTGCTCTGGTTTACGATAGGGCTTGCGGCGGCTGGATGACACAAGTGGGAGCTACGACAGACCGAAGCAAGACAGGACAGTTCGTGGTGAGGGAGGTGGTTCCAATCTGGAGGAGTGGGGCAGTGACCTTACTAACAACTCAAACCTTGCTAACCCCTTGTTGACGGTGGGCAGTGACCTTGCTAAAAACTCATATCTAAGTTCACGGCCATTCGAAGTCATTCTGGTTTGCAACGTCATGGTGGTCCAGTTGTTGGTGGTGGCAGAGGGACAGAGAGGTGGGGGTGGGGTGGGGGTGGTAGTGATGGTGATGCTCAGTGGGTGGTGGTGAAGGATAGGGAGAATGTTGATAAAGAGGGTAAAAAAGGGGGTTTTACATGAAAAATAATGTCTACACCGGTGTACCCCATAAATGCAAGCTTAACCTTAGAGTCCACAACTTCACACATGTTACTTTTTTCCCCTTTTTGGTATAAGAGAAGTTGGTTCCTTGCAAGCCACCTTTTAAACAGAATATTTTTTATACCATTGAGAACTTCTCTTGTATAAAATAAAATAAAATAAAGTTACAGGTTAGATGCAAGTTAGGAAAGAGCTGACTTCCCACGACAAAAAGGAAATTACGCATTCCCCCATATCTGAGTCTTCTGTAAGCCAAAGCTTTATTTATAGGATAATAATAATAATAATAATAATAATAATAATAATAATAATAATAATAATAATAATAATAATAGTAAAAGATAAGCTCTATTTTAAGATAAACATCCTAAAAAAATACTACCATTTTTCTTACTTATTCCTATCTCTTGACTTTATTTTCTCTTAGCATTTATCTTTGTTTTGTTTCTAAATTTTTTGACGAAATCCACTATTTTTCGTTCTTATCAATCTCAAATATTCTGTTTTAATATTTTCTCAATTAAATTCTTATATCCTCAATACAATTATCTCTTATCTCTAGGCTCTTTGAAAAGGTCTCACAAATTATGGTTTTCGTCTTCTAATCTTTCTTATCAACTCTTCAAATATTAAAAAGTCGCTGCCTATCACCCTTTTTGTTTTTCATTTCTTTATTTTCACTTTTTTTTTTAACTATTGCGCTAACATTTTAGAATTTCCAACAAAATTGGGTGATGACACTTTGTTTCAATTATTATGCCAAAACGGGGTTTTGACCAAATTGACCCACTTTTAGAAATTATTTACCAAAATAACCTAGTTTTGAAACTATTTACCAAACTAACCTAGTTTTAATTAAAATAATAATTTTTTTTTTTTAAAAAAGGCTGGCAGGCGCCACGTGGCACCTCCCGGTGCAGTGGCGCCACTGCCACATGCGCCACCAATGGCGCTGTTGGCAGTGGCGCCACTGCACCAGGAGGTGCCACATGGCGCCTGCCCCCCACCCGCCCCCCCAATCAGCAATATTAAGGGCAACCCCCCCCCTTCCTTCGACGCCCATTCCCCCCTCCCTATAAATACCCCTCCCCGGTTCCCTATTCTCTCACACACACACATTCACTTGTTATATTTTCTCTAACTTGTTTATTTTCTAACACTCTTTTAATTTTTTGCACAAAGTTTAGGTAAATGTTACATTATTTCTGATATCATTATTTTAGTTTTTTTAATTATATAATCATTTGTCAATATTCTGTTACTGTTTACTTTTTACACTCTTCTTTATCACTTATTATTCTGGAAGTGTTGACTTTTACTTTTATAATACCATATATTTGTATCATTTAACATGATATTTATTTGTGTTTTTTATTTCACCCCTTCTACCGTCTCCCCCTTCCACCAACACATATCTGTTAATTCCTTTTACACTCTGTTATAATAAATGTTAAATTTAATTAATTGGTTTATATTCATTTACTAACATTCTGCTACTTTTTTTTAACGTTGATCATTGTCATTTATTTTTATGATAATGTTGAAGTTAATTCTTATAATATATTTTTGACAGATCTGGTAATTTGTTTATCTGTATTTTTTTATTATGTCCTTTTTTTTTTAATTCAGAATGTACTATTTTTTGTTTATTATATTTATTTTGTTTTGTTTTCTTAGTTATTGTTTAAGTTGTTGTTATTTATTTTTTTTATTTATGTTATTGTTGTTATTATTGATGTTGTTTATTATTATTATTATTATATTATTATTATTATTATTATTATTAATGTGTCAATTGACAACACAGTAATATCCGATTGTTAATTTGTTATTATGTTTATTATTAGTGTGGTTATAGAAATATTTTATGTTGTTGTTGATATGAGGGAAGAACCAAATATACGCTAGATTTACTGCACACGTGAGAAGCGGGTAAGTGTCGGCATAATATTTTGACTCCTTTACTAACTACATGAATGTCTTCATGTGCTTAGTGAAAGAATCTAAACATCCTAATAACGTACATCACAGCAGGTTGAGAATTGTGACCCCCATCTTCGCCTGGGAGTCAGCCGTAGTGCAAAATTGATCCTGTGTGGCATTAGCCCCTTGCCTTCAGGCACCACATCCTTCATTACCTGTAAACATATTTCACAGGTAATAGGACGTGGTGCCTGATGGTAAGGGGCTAAAGCCACACAGGATCCAATTTTGCACTACGGCTGCTCCCAGGCGAAGATGGGGGTCACAATTCTCAACCTGCTGTGATGTACGTTATTAGGATGTTTAGATTCTTTCACTAAGCACATGAAGACATTCATGTAGTTAGTAAAGGAGTCAAAATATTATGCCGACACTTACCCGCTTCTCACGTGTGCAGTAAATCTAGCGTATATTGGTTCTTCCCTCATATCAACAACAACATAAAATATTTCTATAACCACACTAATAATAAACATAATAACAAATTAACAATCGGATATTACTGTGTTGTCAATTGACACATAATAATAATAATAATAATAATAATTAATAATAATAATAATAATAATAAAAACAACATCAATAATAACAACAATAACATAAATAAAAAAAATAAATAACAACAACTTAAACAATAACTAAGAAAACAAAACAAAATAAATATAATAAACAAAAAATGGTACATTCTGAATTAAAAAAAAAAGGACATAATAAAAAAATACAGATAAACAAATTACCAGATCTGTCAAAAAATATATTATAAGAATTAACTTCAACATTATCATAAAAATAAATGACAATGATCAACGTTAAAAAAAAGTAGCAGAATGTTAGTAAATGAATGTAAACCAATTAATTAAATTTAACATTTATTATAACAGAGTGTAAAAGGAATTAACAGATATGTGTTGGTGGAAGGGGGAGATGGTAGAAGGGGTGAAATAAAAAACACAAATAAATATCATGTTAAATGATACAAATATATGGTATTATAAAAGTAAAAGTCAACACTTCCAGAATAATAAGTGATAAAGAAGAGTGTAAAAAGTAAACAGTAACAGAATATTGACAAATGATTATATAATTAAAAAAACTAAAATAATGATATCAGAAATAATGTAACATTTACCTAAACTTTGTGCAAAAAATTAAAAGAGTGTTAGAAAATAAACAAGTTAGAGAAAATATAACAAGTGAATGTGTGTGTGTGAGAGAATAGGGAACCGGGGAGGGGTATTTATAGGGAGGGGGGAATGGGCGTCGAAGGAAGGGGGGGGGTTGCCCTTAATATTGCTGATTGGGGGGGTGGGGGGCAGGCGCCATGTGGCACCTCCTGGTGCAGTGGCGCCACTGCCAACAGCGCCATTGGTGGCGCATGTGGCAGTGGCGCCACTGCACCGGGAGGTGCCACGTGGCGCCTGCCAGCCTTTTTTAAAAAAAAAAAAAAATTATTTTAATTAAAACTAGGTTAGTTTGGTAAATAGTTTCAAAACTAGGTTATTTTGGTAAATAATTTCTAAAAGTGGGTCAATTTGGTCAAAACCCCGTTTTTGGCATAATAATTGAAACAAAGTGTCATCACCCAATTTTGTTGGAAATTCTAAAATTTTAGCGCAATAGTTAAAAAAAAAAGTGAAAATAAAGAAATGAAAAACAAAAAGGGTGATAGGCAGCGACTTTTAATATTTGAAGAGTTGATAAGAAAGATTAGAAGACGAAAACCATAATTTGTGAGACCTTTTCAAAGAGCCTAGAGATAAGAGATAATTGTATTGAGGATATAAGAATTTAATTGAGAAAATATTAAAACAGAATATTTGAGATTGATAAGAACGAAAAATAGTGGATTTCGTCAAAAAATTTAGAAACAAAACAAAGATAAATGCTAAGAGAAAATAAAGTCAAGAGATAGGAATAAGTAAGAAAAATGGTAGTATTTTTTTAGGATGTTTATCTTAAAATAGAGCTTATCTTTTACTATTATATATTTATTATTATTTATTATATTATTATTATTATTATTATTATCCTATAAATAAAGCTTTGGCTTACAGAAGACTCAGATATGGGGGAATGCGTAATTTCCTTTTTGTCGTGGGAAGTCAGCTCTTTCCTAACTTGCATCTAACCTGTAACTTTATTTTATTTTATTTTATACAAGAGAAGTTCTCAATGGTATAAAAAATATTCTGTTTAAAAGGTGGCTTGCAAGGAACCAACTTCTCTTATACCAAAAAGGGGAAAAAAGTAACATGTGTGAAGTTGTGGACTCTAAGGTTAAGCTTGCATTTATGGGGTATACCGGTGTAGACATTATTTTTCATGTAAAACCCCCTTTTTTACCCTCTTTATCAACATTCTCCCTATCCTTCACCACCACCCACTGAGCATCACCATCACTACCACCCCCACCCCACCCCCACCTCTCTGTCCCTCTGCCACCACCAACAACTGGACCACCATGACGTTGCAAACCAGAATGACTTCGAATCGCCGTGAACTTAGATATGAGTTTTTTAGCAAGGTCACTGCCCACGTCAACAAGGGGTTGGCAAGGTTTGAGTTGTTAGTAAGGTCACTGCCCCACTCCTCCAGATTGGAACCACCCTCCCTCACCACGGAACTGTCCTGTCTTGCTTCGGTCTGTCGTAGCTCCCACTTGTGTCATCCAGCCGCCGCAAGCCCTATCGTAAACCAGAGCAGCCACGCGTGGTGCTATGGAGAGAATGTTGTCGTTCTGGTCTAGCCTCCATGATCCGTTGGCCCCACGTCCCTATCATGTTCAACGAACTACGGTCATGCAACCACTGGCTTTTGCTTCGTCTCTGTTCTTGTTGGTAAAACATAGGGGTGGGGGTGGTTGTTGCAGGTAGGTGATGGGGAGGGGGGTAGGGATGAAGATGGTGGTGGCAACTGGTGGGGGGGGGGGGGAATGGTTGGAAGGCTAGCTAGTTGGATGGTATGGTGGAGGGGCGTGAACGGACAAAGTGATATTTTCAATTTTTTTTGTTTTCAAATTTTGTTTTGGGCCAATAAATCTGAATCGTCCAGTATTTAATTAATTATACCCAACATTTCAAAATCATCCATAATGAAAGAACAATGCCTACACCGATGTACCCCAAAATGCAAACTTCACCGTAGAATCCCACCGTGAGAAGTTGGCAGGGGAAGAACCAAATTCCCAAACGCCTAGTATCAAAATGGCTGAGAATGGTAAATAACATGAGACGTACCATATTTTTGTTTTGTTTTGTTTTTTTTCATTTTATCAATATTTAAATATTTTAGTTGATTAGAGAAGGATTTTGCTTCTCTTTCCAATTTTTCCCTCTCTAATACCTTAAAAGGTATTTGTGGGGGCTACACGTAGATCACATTGATTGTGATCAAACTAAGATAAATCTAGATTTGAAAGCTCTTCTACTTAATCCTTATCACTCTTTATTTATTATACTTTTCATTTTAACATCTCTTCATTAAGTCTGTTTGTTGATATTTATAAAAGAAGTTTTAAAAATACATGATCTCCCAATTTACCTCCTCTCATGGAATGTAACCTAAATTTATTTTTCCCCCCAAAATTGTATCTAGGGTTTTAGGAGACCCAAATAGTGAATGAGATGACTAAAACGTGACATGTGCCTGTTTCTCCTCCATCTTGTGCTGCTCCTGCCTTTCTTCCCCAATCTCTGTTTCGTGAAATAGCACACCCTCCCTTGAAATAGCTTTGTCCAGAATAGCTCTTCCACCTACAGCTTTCTGCATCTCACTTCATATTGCTACACAGTAATTATCGTGGCAATGTCTCAAGAGTTACCGTTCACCCAATCAACTAGTAGAATGGAGACAAGTTGCACTGCAGTATGATGTGCATGTGCAAAATGTTCAAGTCGGTGTAGATCAGTGCAAGTCAATACAGATCAGTGTACAACAAAGATGAAATTAGTAATATTTCGTCCATTTTAATAGTTCACTAAAAGAATTTTCTACTTTGGAAACCCAATTAAAATTTAATATAAATTTTAAAACTTAACTAAAATCCTTTTTTAATTTAGGGATTTATTTAAAATTCAATCAAGTTAGTATATTACCGTCATGAAAAAAAATCAGTTTTTTAAAGTAAAAATCATTGTGTCTTCTTTTTCATCCTCCAATTAACATTTCTTAATTCTTACACACTCATTCATTATTAGTTATTACCCATGCCCAGCACCCAGTAGTGATTTTCGTCCTTAACAACAACATTCATTCGCTGCGCGTGTGCTTAAGAAACCGTCGATTCGATGGGTGGCGACAACGGCATGCCGGCGGCGACCGGTGGCGGCGCTTGAGCTGACGGAATCGTCCAGCTGGTGGAACGACATCGACGAGTCTCCGGCGTGGCAGGATCACATCTTCCACACTCTCTCTGTTCTCTACGGCATTGTCGCCGTCATAGCTCTCGTATGATCCCAATCTCTTTCTTTAATTAGGTTTATTTTTTTTATTTTTTAAATTTTTAGTTTTTAGTTTTTAATTTTTATGATTTTAGGTTTCAATTAGTTCGAATCCAATTGAGAGTGCCAGAGTATGGCTGGACAACGCAGAAGGTCTTTCACTTTCTCAATTTTTTGGTGAATGGGGGTTTGTATCATTCACACCTTTTAATTCTTTTTTTAAAAAATTATTTATATTTGTTTAATAATTGTTCATTAATGTAACATTTTTATGAGTGATATACACTCTTTCTGGTTTTGCAGTTCGATGTTTTGTTTTCATCTTCTATCGGAACGTGCAGACGATACAGCCAGAGGTAGAGGGAAATTAAACCATTTAATTTAATTTATTTTTCCAACTTAATATGAAATTTTCTTATCATAACACTTGATATGGTCACATTGCCTGTGTTTATGTGTGTGTAGATTGCAAAACATATCTTACTTGACTTGCCGAGTCTCGCTTTCCTTTACACACATATGCGCTTTTGGTCCTGTTCTGGGCTGAGATTTATTACCAGGCAAGGTTAATTTGTGGTACATTTTTGTGTGCTCTGTTTGCTGTAATGTGATTTTCTTCTTTAACTATAGTGTATTTTGTTGTTTCCATGGCATTAAATGCTTGTACAGGCACGCGCCGTGTCTACTGATGGATTGAAGCCAAGTTTCTATGCAATTAATGCTGTGGTTTATGCTATTCAGGTGAAAATTCTGGCCTAAGTTTCCACTTGTGATCACCCACCACTGGTTGGCTGAATATGTTTTTTTGATGCCGTGGATGTTGGCTTGCAGTCTGTGTCCATATTTACTTTTGTATTTCTTAGTTTATACTTATATAGAAAATAGAATTAACATAATCTCCATAAAATCAATCAGCTGGATGATGTATGGTATAACGGAGTCTTGCATATCTGGCAATATGTTAGATACTGTAAAGATACGAAGAGTCTTTAGACATTGTATGTATCTGTATCTGCAATATAGAAATCTGAATAGTGAACACAATCACATGCCAACTCGGAAAATTTTGTTTAGTTCCATAAAATTTGGAATTTCATATGCAATTGCATTTATTTATTGTCTGAAGTGATTATAAAGTAGTTTGGCTCTAAAGTATATTTGATTGGATACAAGAAAGCCCAAAAGGTGTTTCCATGAGTGGATGAATTGAAGGAGGTATTATTTCATCACACACCCAATCTCATTGGTATGACTTAATTGGAATTTTAACTTTTAAGTTAATTAAATATTAAAATTGATTTAATTGGATAAAAATAGATAATATAATATAAATATAATTTTTGTGATGTTTCTTTTTTGAGGATTCCAATTAACATCTCGTGTTTTAAGATTCTGAAAGTGTCAAGAAAACTTGAAAATACTTTTATAACTCTTGATGTCCACCTTACATTTTTTTTTTAATATCTATTTGTATCAAATGTAAATCACCATTTAGATGGCATGATGACAACAATTTCACGCTTTTTCCCCCTTTTATTCTCTTCATTTCAACATATTAACTAATGTCCTGATCCTAGTGATACTGTTGCATTAAGAGCAGAATGGGTCATTTAATTCCTACATTCTTCTCCCTATATCTATGTAAGGCAAAATCAATGCACAATTAACTTGTGAGGTACAATAAAAGCTCTAGGATTAAATCTGTAGCACCTTTAAAGCCACCGGAAGATCACTTACTGTTCACAAAGGCTGTGTATATGTGATCAACTGATGAAAGTGTTCGACTTTAGTTGTGAGTCATTACATGGGTGGCCAGAAGGAAAAATTTGAAAGATATCCAATATAGTTTAATCTGCAAGGGTTATGGTTGTAGGGATAAGAAGGGAAAGAGAGTAATATTTATATGTTTATAACATTCATGCTTTTCGGTCTTTTTCTAGCAAGCTAGATTTGAGATTTTGATTATTTGTTTTTAATCCATGGCCATCATATAGAGGCAGACATGTTTTTTACTTTCTTTCTGGTGATATCCTAGCTTTGCCGACATGCCTCATTCCATTGACAAGTGATTCCCACTCTCATAGCTTCCTCGGATTCCTCTTTCACTTTCTAATTTTAGGTGTCTGCAACTGTTTTAGTTTTTTGAAGTTCTGAGTCTCTGCAACTGTTTTCACTACTCTCAATTGACTTTCGGGGGATTGTTAAATGCTTTGGCCATTTTATCCTTGGTTAGAGGGAGGTCAATTGAAGATTGTGGAAAGGGAAAGGGGAAAGGTTGGGGTGAACAAGTGCCTTTTGTCTAATGTCTACCCTCATGAATTGGGAGAAACCTGGGTAGGTCTTTCCTTTATCACGGTTGTAAAGAATCACGAAGATGTTTCTTCGCCAGCAGGTTCTCCATAGCTTCCTTTGTTTCCTGTGTCAGACCTAAGTGGCAATGGAAGTTGCTAAGCCATTATAGTCCCTGGAGGTTGTTTTTAGATGGTGTAATAGTGACGTTTAATATTCAATATATTTATCTTTTGGGTCATTGGTTCTTATGTTCATATGTATTGAAAAATTTAAATGGTTGTTACTTTCATGTTTACTAGTTTTGAACATGTCGGATAACCCATCTTGGTTTTTCTCACATATGTCAGATTATTTTGTGGTTGATATTATTGTGGAAACCTATCAGCGTACTGGTCATCTTGTCTAAGATGTTCTTTGCAGGTTTGTCTGTTAGAGATTCGGTTTGTCCTTTTTTTAAAAAAATATTATTAACTTTTATTGATAGTGCCATTTATTAGTTTTTGCTAATGCATATTATATATGTTGCAATAGGGATCTCTTTGTTTGCTGGCTCTTGGCTTTCTTCTCTATGGTGGAAGGTAATTGTCTGTTTCAGATTTCAACTCGCTTTGATGAAATTTGGAACGAAATCTTGCATTAGGTTACGAAATACCACTCATTTGAGTTAGGAATCTTGCTTCTCAATAGAAAAAAATGAAATAAAAAACAGCTGCTTTACTAATAGAAACAGAAGTTATGTACCTTACATGTGTAGGCTATATCCAATATGTGATGCCTTTCTGCACTAATGAATTCAAGTAGTGCAAAGACATGGGCTTGGGATAGACATACTTGTTTTTTTTAGATTGGTTTCAGGCCCCTGCCTTTTAATGGAATTCTTTTGACATAATTCTAAATAGAAGCTAAAATGTAACTTCATAAGCTGTTAGCATTAATAGGACTCGCCATCCCATTTCAATAGTTTGATGATTTGAGTGATGTAAGAGTTAAGACTAACTTTTACCCTGTATTTGAAATCTTCTTGACGTATGGAGTCTTTCCAGTTCTAAGGTTAAACTGTTCCTTAGTGTCTTGATTCCTCCTTTCAATATTTGGAGTCTGGTCTTCTCTGAATTTTCTTACACTAGGTGCATACTGGTTTTGGTAAGTGGTAGGAAATAGGATATATGATTGTAACTAAGATCTCCATTAAGAGGAAAGAAACAAGGGATAGCAACTCGTGGCTAATGATAGTTGTTATTGTGATAATGCTCGTGGCATGATGTGCCATTTTGATTGATGTGGTGCTGAGAATGTTAAATATCAGGATAGTAACTTCTACCAGTTGTGACTTGTTTGTATCTGCTGTAGTCCCCTTATTAGCAGATGAATTTTCCATGTCTGTGCAGAGATTTTTCTTCTTTTGTGGTAGCACTAAAATGCAAAACTTCTTATCGAATGTGGCTGCACCCTTGAAACACCCATGTGCAGAATACTAAAGAGAAGATAAACTTAATTTTGTCTTAGAGCAGATTTAACGGCAAGGAGAAACCTTTGAAAATGCATGCACTCCAACCAAGAGAACCAATGAGTTGTGTATACTTTACACTGCCCCAAAATTATCGGCCTCTTTCTTTTTACTAAATCAATAAAGTTAACCTGCAGGAACTGATGACACACTCATTGCTCAATGAGAACGCCTAATGGATTGTTCAAAGGGAAAGCAGCTGCCTTAGGGTCTACGAATTTGTAGCAAATTTTTTTTGTTGATCTCTTATTAAGTACCACAGTCCAAACAAAAGATTTGACCTTATAGGGGGCTTTAGTTTTCCAATGGGTTCGTCAAGTACGAAGATTTGACTTTTTCCCAAATGAGGAAAAAAAATGTGAGAAAGGGATTAACGAAAAAACTCACCTCAAGAGTGTAGGGTCCACTTTTCTTTACTTATCAAATAAGCTAGCAGAACCGAGTAAGAGCAGTATAGGGGTAGTGGGGAGGCATTTTGGTCTTCAAATTGTCTTTAGCCCTAATCCCAACTCTGTCATATAAATAAAGAATTCAGAATGTATTTGTAGGTTGTATGTGAAAATAAAATGAAAGTTTTGCTGTGAAAATGTGGTAACCAGTATAGACAATTTTTGGAGAGCAATATAGGGGGTAGTGGGGAGGCATTTTGGTCTTCAAATTATCTTTAGCCGTAATCCCAACTCTGTCATATAAAAAAGAATTCAGAATTTATTTGGTAGGTTGAATGTGAAATAAAAAGAAAGTTTTGCTGTGAAAATGTGGTAACCAGTATAGACAATTTTTGGCCAAATTAGAAGTTCATTGGAATTGGGATGAATAAATCTTCTTTCCAAAATAAATAAATGTGGAACCAGCATAATGACTGGAAGGGTGCTTTTTTCTTCTCTTTAGTTGGTCATGGTCTTATTTATTACCCTTATTTGGATACTGCTGTGAGTGGCTTCTAGGATTTAGAAAATTTCAAATGGTTTTATTTGGTTTTAATTGGGGAAGTAGAGATGAAGTTGTTAGGGCCTAGCCCAATAGGGAATAAAGATAAAAATAAGGGTTTGTTGGTTAGATTTCTATTAGTATTGGTTGTTAGTAGATTAGGCAGTTAGTTGGATGTAAATCCTATAAATAAGACCTCTTATGATGAAGGGAGGGAGCTGTGGTAATCATTGACTTGTGACTGGGTTAATCCTAGTGTGAAAGGAGAGTGCTCCTTTGGGGTACACTTTGTGTACTTTGTCTTTTGCATTTTATATTTTCTTGTCCAATAATGATAGCAGCAAATTCAGCTTTCTCGAGTTCTTTCTCCATTCCTTTCTCTTTTTCTTTCATAATCAGAACCTAGCTTCTAAGGTTCCTAACAAATTGGTCCGACCAGCCAGATCCTTTTCGCAATGGAGAAGATAGCCAACGAACAAGAAGTGATATGGGCGGAGTTGAAAGCTACTGTGGAGTGCATTAAACAGTTGCTGCGGGAGATGATAACCGAGAAAACAGCCTCCGTTGAGGGGGATAAGTTGGTTAAAAAGAAGGAGGAGCCAGCTGAGGAAGGGGCTAAGGGCGGTGATACTGATGAGGCGGTGGAGGTGCAAGAACCTAGTTCTTGGGGCAACAAAGAACAAAGTTTTTGGGCAGCAGAGATGGCATTGCCCAATTTGCCGTCAGAGAAGGTGCTGGCAAATCCCAAACCAGAACCCGAGTTTGACCCAAAGGTGGGAGAATTTGGGACCAAAAGCATAGTCGGGGAGATCAAGGTGGAAGTAGCAGGGGGAGATGCAACTGTGCTTCCCCGCCACCAAAATTCAGATTTGGTGGAGGTGACAACAGGAGCATTCCAGAAAAAGATCGTCTCAAGGGAGTGGCAGCCATTGCTATCTTGGTTATTCCTTGGCGACGTATGGACGGTGAAGATGGCGCACCACCCATACCCGGTGGCTGGACATGGGCAGCATTCTTCCTCGAAGATAAGAAAACAGTGGGGTGGGAGATGCCCAAGCATCCCAAGGCTGCCGCCTGCACCGCCAGATTGGGTGGCCAGATTGCAGCCATTGGACAAGAAAAGGTTAGGGTCTCGTTCGAGGGGGGTTTGTGGCAGTCCGACTATTTCGCCGCCGCCGTCGGAACCGCCAGACTCGTGGCCACCGGAAAAGGCATCGGAACTGCCTGAACAAACTGTCATGCTCGAGCTTCTGCTGCCGGAGCCGCCACCATCAGATTCACTAGAGCCGCCGTCGAGTTGTGAAATGATTGGGCAGAAGGCTAAGATGTCGGAGTCGTCGTCGGAGGAGAAGGCTGAGTCCGAGTTGACCAAGCCGTTGTCGCCTATGCCGCTAGATATACACTGTTCTCTGTCATGGCGGTGGGTGGCTAGCCCTGGGCACTGCCCTGATATGAAGCTGGAAGAGTGGGCAAGAGGTGTGGCTGCTGGAACCAGAATCACAGATAGGAGGGAGCAGGAGAGAGATAGGGCAGAAATGGTACTGCAGAAAATAGGTCAGTTTTTTTACCTAATGGGCCAGGCCCAAATTGGTCTCAGTTATGGGTGTCATGAGGAGAGGTTAATCTGAAATTTTCTCACGGGAGCTTATTTTTTGAACAAATGGGCCCAACCCAAATCATGGAGCAAAACAGCTACTACCTGAAAATGGATTATAGTTCCTATTTGGCCCTCAAGCACACTGACAGCTCTCCCAGCAGAAGAAGGCAGAGGAAAGAGCTTCCAACCTTGAGGACAAGGTTGTTTCATGGGAGGGTAGTATTGTTAGGGCCTAGCCCAATAGGGAATAAAGATAAAAATAAGGGTTTGTTAGTTAGATTTCTGTTAGTATTGGTTGTTAGTAGATTAGGCAGTTAGTTGGATGTAAATCCTATAAATAAGACCTCTTATGATGAAGGGAGGGAGCTGTGGTAATCATTGATTTGTGACTGGGTTAATCCTAGTGTGAAAGGGGAGTGCTCCTTTGGGGTATCTGTGTCCCATTTCTATTCCGTGCTTCCTTGACCAGCAATGTTTTTTGGTACTGAATGTTAGGCAATAAAGTTTCAACAAGAACATAAGATAAATGTGGCAAAGATGTGAATGCTACGCCAGACAACAAGAAAAGATAACATCAGGATTGAATGTATTAGACAGAAAGTAGGAGTGGCACCTATTAAGGAAAAGATGGTAGAGTCGCACCTAATTAGAAGACGCCAGTAATTAGAGGTAGATGGACACCTAGGAAAACTTTGTGCGAAACCATCAGAAAGGATTTAGATCTAAATGATCTCTTAGAAGATTTGGTTTATGCTAGAGAATATTAGGGTTATTACTATTAGGTTCTTAGTCTTATGTTGGTGGGCTTGGGCTAGTACTTAATATAATTAATATTTGTATAAATAGGGGTATCTTATCATGTTAATTTTTTGTATCACATTATTCCTATCAATAATATTCTCAATTTACAGCAGTACCATCTGCTGTGACCCTAAACCCGATTCTTTGAAATGTTATCAGAGCGGTACAATCCTCTGTGACCCGTGTCTATGTTGTCTCTGCAAGAGCTCCATCAAAATTTGTGGTTATGGCTCATTTGTTTTTGGTTAACCTGATTCTTTTTAGCAAGTGATTTCTGTATTTTGAAAAGAAGAAGACAGAACTGTATTGTGACGTAAGTCAAGTTTGAGCAGCTGTCATTGCGACTGCCATCTCACTTCTTAGGCAGCCGGCGAGTGATTGTCGGTGACAGATCAGTCAAACATTGGGTGGAGTGGTGGACAGTCGATGGGGGAGCCATCAACGGCCTGCGGAGGAGCTGGGTCATTTGTGGTTTTCGGGCAGGTTTCATGAGTTCTATTAGGGACATGCACACTGCTAACGACATCCTGGAGGTTTGGGTGGCTAGCGACTATAGATTCCCTCATAGATAGGTGTGCATGGTAGTGTTTGGCTGATGATGTATCTGGTGAGTGGGTTGTCTTCTGCAATGCGTTTTTAAGCATGCTTGGTGTGTTTTTTTGGCCTCATTGTTCAATTTATTTGGTGATTCATCCCTCTTTGGTTCTTGTTGGATCCTTCAGTAAGGGGAGTCTTGGGCCTTGGCTTTGTGGTGGAAAGGAAAGGTACTGTTCGAGGTTGCTGGGGGTATGCATGCATGATGGGCGTGTGGTTGACTTGGGTCTAGAATGGTGGATTGGTGCCCTGTTTGGTGACTTGGTACCTGATTTGTGCTGAATCGGGCAATGGAAGCTTAGTCTCAGTGGTAATCACTAATCAGTGATGTTTTGGTTTGTGGTTGATACAAGGTTGCCAATAGTTGGAGCTCCGCTGGGATATTCAGTGAGGTGTGTTTCAGGCATGACGATGTGGTTTTTGATGGTTTTGCTCTATCTTTGACTAGTTTGATGGTCCTTTCAGCTACTGGGAGATTTGGCTTCTAATTTCACTGGTTTATCTTGTGATTTGTGAGTTTGAACTTCTCAAGAAATTCTGATTCTAGTTAAGGGTTCCTAAGTTGCAGATCCTCTAGTGTTTTGTTGTTATGTTGACATGCTATGATGGAGGCTTGATGGCTGGGTCATGGTTATGTCCACTTACATTTTTGAAGGAGGTTATGAGTACGGTGAAGTTGCTGTTCTACCTAGATTTTGCTGTTCCTATGTAATTTTTCTTGTGATTTTCTTGGTGCATCTTGAGCTTGGAGGAAAGGGCTGTCTAATTGGAGGCAAAGAGCCACCAACGAGGTGGAGCCACCCTAGAGATGATAAAGGAAAGAGTTGCCCATTAGTGCTCTAGGTAGTTGGCTTATCCTAGGAGGAAAGGGCTATCAACGAGGGGGAGCTGCCTTAGATTCTCAATGATGATGGTGTTGCAAGTTTGGGAGCTGGAGTTTCCCATTTTCTCATCTGGATTCTTCATTCTTGGACATTTGGTGGTCTAGCACATGGCCTGCCCAATGTCACATGAGGCCTTAAGCAAACATATTTTTTGTGAGTGCAACAGTCCAATAGTAGGGTGCACAAGTGGGCCTTTCAACAGTGGCCTATAGCCTTTAGAATGTAAGGAATGCAGAAAAGTGGGCCTATCATTTGTATAGCAAATAAGTTGTTTGGGTGGAGGCCTAAAGCAAGGGCTTTAGTGGTCTCCCCTTTGGGCCGGGCCGGGTCTAGCATTGCTTGGATGGTTCAGCAAGTGTGAATGGTTCAACATCTTCAATTGTGTCAAGTTTCTCTTTTCTTCTTCTGATAGTTTTCGGATAAAGATGGGTTTTGTTATTTGTTTTATGTTTGTAGGTTTGTTACTTGTAACAAGCTAAAGCTTAATAGCTTTAACTTTAGAGGGAGCGTTAGATAATATTAGGGTTATTACTTATTAGGTTATTAGTCTTATGTTAGTGGGCTTGGGGTGGCACTAGTAGTGTTAGTACTTTGCCTAAATTTAAGTATAAATAGGGGTATTATGTTAGTGTTTTGTATCGAGTTATTCCTATAAGTAATAGTCTTAATTTATAGTCTTCTTTTTCTTTTCCTTTCCCTTACCCTAATTCTAACCCTTTTTCAGCTTATGATAGAACACATAGGCATCGTTTGATCCATGTAGCCAACCCCACCTAGTGGGAAAATGCTTTGGTTGTTATTGTGTAGTGCTAAAAGGTGAATAGATTTTGGCATTCCCCTTTTCAAACTACTTCATTATGATACCAGGTTCAAATCAGAACCAACTCTTTTGATAACTGCTACTCATTCTCATGAAAGTCCTTGGAAGTTTATTATTTGTTAGTGGCATAATTCTTTTACATTATTTGTATATATTTATTTGTGTTATGGCTCCTCTTGTGCTCTGCTTATGCTCTTTCTTTTTTTTTTGCTAAGCAAAGATGTATATAATAAGAGTACAAGGGGTACTCTAACCCATATACAAGGGGAACAAATAAGCAGGAGGCAAATTGTAAATAAAATATTAACTGCTAATAAGCCAATATTAATTTTACAATGGCCAAAACCTGCAGCAAAACTACAGAGTCATTACAAATTCACCCAGCCCTTATCCAAAATGAAAACACCAGCATTAAGGCACCAAATTACAGACACAGCACCTAAGCAAAAGAAAAAGAGTTCTGATACAAGATTAAACGTTCCAATGCCAAGAAATTGGTCCTCTCTAACCCAACCAGCACACAATCGAATGTCTCCCACCTTGCCAAACAAATAATCCTGCTACAAAAAGGAAGAGAATAGCGCTCACCAACAGGGCAGAAACAACAAGAATCACCACATCATTGTGCATCCCTTAAGCACTGCATAGGATTAATGCACCAATCTGAAAAAGAGTAGCAGTTTTTCTTGCTCTGAGCATTATACCAAGTCCAAACTTTGATTTTAATGAGATCAATTACCTTATCAAAATCCACCACTCCTTGTTTAAAAATCAAGTCGTCCCTATGCATCCAAAGCGACCAAATGATTGCAAACCAAAACATCCTCCAAACTTTGATTGAGGCAGTCCCTGCAAGTAATCCACCATGTTGCAATAACAGATCCTTCAAGTTTCTACTAAGTGCCGTATCCAACCCTACCCAATTATCAATGTACATCCACACATAGTAAGAGAATTTGCAATGCAAGAAGATGTGTGAACTGTGAAGTAGTCTCTATCTCAGAGTTACAGGACCTACACATGTTAGAACTATTTGTAAAGATAATTCCTCTTTTTGACAAATTTTCAGCAGTAGGAATCCTATCTTGTATGACTCTCCAACAAAAAGCCTCTACCTTCAGTGGTATATTTTTGTCCCACAACACCTTGTACACACAATCCGTTTCCCTGGCTTCTTCCTCTGTCAATTGATTGTATGCTTCCTTAACTGTGTATTCGGTTGTAGCTTTGCCCAACCAGCACCATGAATCATCTACCTCTACTATAGTTTGTCCACCTGCAAGTGCATTTACCATGCTTTCAAGTAATTCCTTCTCCCAAACAGAGAGTCTTCTCCTCCAAGAGAATTTCCAGCACCAAACTCCCTGCCTCCACTCGCCCATTTATGATATTTTTGCCTCCTTTGACACTGAGATATTGTATAACCTCGGGAAACTGTTTGCTAGTAGGATAGCCGACCCAATCCACTTTTCATTCCAAAAGCTAATACTGTTTTCCCCTCCCTACCTTCCTAGTTAAACTTGCCGAAAGCCATCCCTCCCTGTTTGAGTCCCTATTTTCTAAGCCACCTAAGTCCTCCCACCATCTAGATACCTCCCCCCATCCAATGACTTTTCACACCAAGGAGATCTCCACAAAGAGGGATCTCCATATCTAACTCTAAGGACTTTAGACCACAATGAGTTTTTTTTTTCATTGAAGGACCTCCACCTCCACTTTCCTAGTAAAGCTAAATTAAAAGCATTTATGTCCCTAAACCCAAGACCTCCCATTTCTCTTTTTTTGCACACCACCTCCCACTTTACCCAACAAATCTTCTACACTCCTCACTCCCACCCCAAAGAAACCTTCTTTGTAATTGTATTATTTGTTTATTACCTTTTTTGGAGCCCGGTAGAAAAAGAGGGAATACATCGGGAGACTTGAGAGCACCGCATTGATTAATATAACTCTTCCTCCAAAAGAGAGGAATTTGTTTCTCCACCCAAGAAGCCTCGATTGTAAAGAATTGATTAGGGGAATCCAAGTGTTGAATCTCCTTGGAATTGCCCCAACCAATATTCCAAGGAACTTGAAAGGCATGCTCCCAATTTTGCAATTGAGGATATTGGCAGCACCTTCTAAGAAACCCCGGACGACTTTTGATACCAATGAGCCCGCTTTTGTAGAAGTTCACTTTCAGGCCAGCCACCAATTCAAAGCTTCTTAGAATACATTTTACTACCCGGACATTCGAATTAAGCATTTCACCCACCAAGATAGTATCATCTGTGTATTGGATGTGTGATATTCCAATTTCTTGATCTCTACCAGATATAACATATTCTTTGTATATACCCTTTTCCACCGCACCACGAATTATGCCGTTGAGGCCTTCTGCTACTATGAGGAACAAGAATGGGGCCATTGGATCACCTTGACGGATCCCTTTTGACATTTTAAACTCTCTAGTAGGGCTACCGTTTACTAGGACCGAAACCGATGCCGAGGTTAAGCATGTTTGAATCCAAGATCTCCACTTCCTATCAAAACCCATCCTGAAAAACGTGTAATCCAGGAATTCCCAGCTAACCAAATCATAGGCCTTCTCAAAGTCTACCTTGAAAATCATACACGGTTTGCCCCCCTTTTCTGCATATGCTAGAACTTCGTTTAGGACTACCACTCCATCGAGAATGTTTCTTCCCTTCAGGAAAGCCGTTTGGTTTACAGATATTATTGAGTTCATCACCCCACTCAATCTCCCTGCCAACAATTTTGCCAACACTTTATACAGACACCCCATCAAAGAAATCGGCCTATATTCATTTAGGCTATTTGGGCTGTCTTTTTTGGGAATTAGGACAATAAAGGATGCATTTCCCCCCTAACTATCGTCTCATTGTCATGGAGAATACCGCCTTTTTAATTTCTTCCCTCGAGAATATAGCAGTTAGTTTCATACTATTTAAAGGGAGAACTGTCTTGATATGCAGCAAAATAGGAAAGCTTTGTATTTTTTCAGCTTTTGTGACTTGCTATTTTATTTTCCTTTCTCTGTTTCGGATTGTAACTTATCCTACTCTTTCTATATATCATTATCTTCTCCTTTTCTCAAACAAATTAAAAAAATTAAGGCAGATGATGAAACCATATCAAGCATTTTTTGGATTATATATTTAGATTACATTTTGAATGTTATCTACCTACTTGCATTTTGTGTACCCATTTGTAGTACCCTCTCATTCCTATCAGGGGAGGAGCTAGAAGATTTCATTAAGGATGCCAAAGAAGAATAACACTTCATTTAAAGTAGCCAAATCAAAGAACCTATGTTTTTTCCTGAAAAAATTACATGTGAAAAACTTGACTTTTGAAAAATTTGGGGTAGTTATTTTTCACTTATCAATATATTACCTGCCACCCTTAATTCCTATCTGACTTTGCATGTTGTTTCTGTTTGTTCTTTGACAGACTATTCTTGATGCTGCAACGATTTCCCGTTGAATCCAAAGGGCGACGTAAGAAGCTGCATGAGGTATACAATTTGATGAGGAAATGCTTCCATGTTCCGTCTTCTATTCCACTTCCACCCTCCCTTACTTTGGCATGATGTTTCTAATGTAGGTTGGCTACGTGACGACCATATGTTTTTTATGTTTCCTTGTCCGATGTATTATGGTGAGCTCCTTGTTATTTTAAAACCTCGGTGATTTCTGTTACTTGGTTTTCAAATCGAGTTTGATTGTATTTTGTTGTGTCAGATGTGCTTTGATGCATTCGACGAAGATGCGGACCTTGATGTCTTGGACCATCCTATTCTAAATTTTATATATTACCTGGTAAGGTGGTTTGTGTTCCTTGGTCGTGGAGCTTTTATTGCCATACTCTACTGTTTTTTTTGTTCTTCCTTTTTTTTGGCAAAGTAAGAGACCCCCATTGGAATCTAGGTGGGAAATTGGGTAAATGGGGTGGGGGATCAAATCCTTCACCTTAAGCACAATTGCCCCGTTTTGACTGATGGAGACAGAGATGCCACTAGGCTATGAGGCCATTGGCTTGCTACAGTTTCTTGTTAATGTGCTTTTCTAGTTATCATTTATACGTTTGGATCTGTTCTGGTCTTATCTGATTACTTTTGCTTTGAGCTGAGTGATGAGAGCTGATATATTCACTGGCTAAATTTTTGTCTGATCCTAACTTCCAACTTTTTTCTTGGCATATGACATTACCATTAGCCTAGTTCCTGGTAAGATTGTTTTTACCTGCAACCTAAGCGGCGTGATAGGTTCTGAACAATAATGGATGGACTAAATAATGTTGTAAATTGATATTGAAAACAAGGAAATAACAGAGAAAATTAGAAAGAAAAATCTGATAGAAGATATCAGCCAAAGCCAAATGGTTCCCCTCACCAGAGAAGATTCTCAGTGATCCACTGTCTTTCCTATAACAGAATTCTATGATGATCCCTCTCCCTCTATTCCTTATATAACTAACTCATTACATGTCATTCCCCTCCCTCTCATGCCAGCTCAGTCCCTCTATTTTTGTTGTTATGTTTCCTTTAGTGGACTTGCCAAACCTTGGGCCTATTCTCCATATTTGATACCAGCTGGCCCAATGCTTCCTGTCGACTCCTATCACGGCTAGAGTTATTAAACTGGATAACAAGTTTCATAATGAGGATATCTCTTGAACATTTTTTCAACCACATGGGAATTTTGTTGATCGTAATAAATGGGTAATTGATGTTCTGACGTCCATTTGGAAGGTATTGTATTGTTATTGTGAGGTATTAATAATTGTATTTTCCCCCATGCTTCTAGAAACTCTTTACTCAATAATTTACATTGATAAAACCAGCATTCTGTTGCACAAGAGTAAGCCATCAAAAAGGGTGTTTGTATGGCTTCTACTTGTGCAAACTTTCCCCTCTATTCTTCTTCTTACCTTTTTCACATTTTTGCCGCAGTTAGTGGAGATATTGCCGTCTTCTTTGGTTCTTTTCATCCTGAGGAAGCTGCCACCCAAGCGTGGTATCACACAATATCACCCAATTCGCTGAAAAGATTGAACGTACCTAGAAAAGGGAGTCATCAGCGGTTCTCTAATTTCTTGGATGATTCTTACAATCCAAGGATAATTGTTAGAGTAGAGACAAGCCAGTCTATTCTATTTTGGAGTGACAAAGCTTGTATCATGGGTATTAAAGTTATCCCTCAAGGTTTGTAGATTTTGAAACTGACATTTCATGGATTCTCATATGTGGTGAGCTGTGTTATCATTGATATTAGCTCTGTCTCTAGGACAATATGGTTGATTTTGTGGTTGAGCAATTCAACACAACGAGCAACCATAATTGTGAGAAGGGGATGATGATATCTTGTATAAATAGAGTGTAAGCATCTTTTAAATGCTTCAAGTTCGTAAAATGTATTGTTCCTTTGATTACTCAGTCATTGGGTAACATGATTACTGAGATACAACCAACAGCAAAAGGAGAGCAGAATGAGTGTGAATGCTAGAACATTTGAAGATCAAAATGCTTACCTGGGTAAGATTTGTTGCGATTTGACAGTGATTAAATGAAATCCTGCTGCTTGGTTGCAGGATCTACTGGCTCTAGCTTTATGATGACTCCATTAATCTGCTATTTTATCCAATGATTCCATCGTCAACTGATGTTATACTATAAGCCAGCTAATATTTGAATGCTTGGTTTGACTTAGTTCTGGGAATGGTAGGTTCAAATTGTTGCACAAGGCATGGGAACATCGAGAAATTCCTAGAACCAAAGATAATAATAACAAGGTTTAAATAAGTTTTTGGTCTCTACAAAGTTCATCAAATTTGGTTTTGGTCCCTGTGAAATTTTTTCTTAGGTTTTCGTCCTGTAATCTCAAAAAATTTGCAAATAGTCCCTACCGTCATCTTTTTCCGTTATTAGTACTCATGGGTATCGAGATAATTTTATTTTACTGTCCGACTTGCTGTAAAATTTGGCCATGAAATAGAAACAAAATCATACATTAGGGAATAAAGTTAAAATTGTTAAATTCCTTCATTTTGTATGATATCTAGTACTCAGGGGGTATTGAGGTAATTTCTCGTTCTTGTCCGACTTGCTCCAAAATTTGGCTAGAAAGTAGAAATAAAATCATACATTAGGGCCATAGGGTTATTATTGACAAATTTTTTCATCTAGTATGATTTTTAGTATTCAGGGGTAACAATAGGGACTATTTACAAAACTTTCGAAAATATAGCGATGAAATCCTAAGAATTTTTTTTACAAGGACTAAAACCAAAATTGGTGAACTTTCAAGGGACTAAAAGCTTATTTAAAAATAACAATTGTTTCCCATGTAAGGATTGATTGAGGTTATGCTTCTTCGAGTGGGTGAAGATGGGAGGGATGGAAATTGGATCATCTGCGGTTTCTTTTAAAAAAAAAAAAAACCTGCACTTGATCTCAATTTTTCATATTGTTTTCTTTTATGGGAAAATAAAAAGAATTATAAATAAGTTAGGTTAGGAGTTATATATTTTTAATGATGTGTCATTTTTTTTATTGGTTTAAAGTGTAAAAACAATCTTTACGTTATCAATGTATACAAATTAAATTCTTTCAAATTTCAAAATCCCCTCTTTCGCTTCTTCCTTCCTCTCTTCATGGCGAGTCACGGTGTGTTTAGGGTGGGTTATCGATATCGTGACCCACTATCCCCTCCTGCCATCATCCCCGCTCATCAATTGGCCACCCACCACCCTCTTCATTCACCTCCAACATCCCATTGGCAACCCACTTCGGCGAAGGGATTCAAGGAGGTGGAGATATAATTTCTCCTTAAGTTCATTTCTTGTTTTTTGAATGGTAGAAGTTGTGGTGGAGTGGTGCGAGAGAAGAGAAGTGTTGTGGCAATAGCAGGGTAGGAGGGAGCAGAAGTGGCCGCGATAGCGAGGCGGTGAAAGGGGAAGAGGCAGAGAGGAAAGAGAAAAAAAATTGAAAAAAAAAAAAAAAAAAACTATCGAACGAAAAAATGTAGTGTGAAATGTTGTCCATTTTTTTTTTAAAACAAAATGATAGCACTCTTTGGGTATTTGTTATACATTTATTGTTTATTTGTTATTGATTATCACACTAAACATCTAGAGTTTATTAAATTAAATATAATTAATAATTAATAGATTAATAAATATTTGGTAATTTATAAAGATACTGATATCATGGATTAAGATCATCTAAAGAGAACAAAAGTATAAAGTGAGAAAGTAAAGATGTATCGCTAAAGTGCATTGAGATCTTAACCCACTTTAACTAATCAAGAATGAATATATCTTTAATTTTTCACTTTACACTTTTGCTCACATTAGCGGAGCTTTATCCCTATATAAAAGCCCAAAATGTGATTATCTGAGTAAGTAATTCCTTACATCAATTCAAAATTTCTTTGGTCATTGAAAAAAAAAAAAAACAATAGAATTGGGTTAAATGGCTACAAGAGATTAACGTGGCTGATGATCAGATTTTTTTCGATTGTTCCACACCACATGTCATTTTTCTAGTGGCTAATAACATGCTCCACATGTTCGAGATATCTAGTTCGGATAAAGCCATATCATATGTAACACAACCACAATCAATAGTGTTTCTCTTCCAAACCACACTTGTGATGGCCATTTCCTGTTCTGCAGATTGGTCTCTTGCTTGCACTAAATCTTGCATAACAAATCACGTGCATGCATTCATCCCCACGTGCCACTTTCCTTCCTTTTACTCAGTCTCAAGCTCCAATCCGAGGTTGTTCCATGTAAATTTCTCAGCCTCTCCAACACCCATTTTAGAAGAAGAATCTTCCAACAATAACACCCCTTTGATCCTTGTAGATGTTAATATTGCAAATGCTCAACAATATTCCAAGCTAGGAACTGAGAACTTGAATGGATTTTTATGTGGTTTATTTGAAAATCCAAAAACTAAGGAACTTGCATTTGAGTACTATCAAAGATTGAAAGAGAGGCCAGAGTTTAGACCAGAGAGATCAACTTTAAATCATGTGATCAGGTACTTGTTGAGATTGAAGAAATGGGATTTCATTTTATCAGTTTCTGAAGACTTTAACATTTATCATGTGTTGCCAGATAGTGCTACTTGCTCTATATTGATTAATTTTTGTATTAAGCATAGAAAATTCAAGATTTCTGAGACACTACTTCATGCTTTTCAATCTGATTGTGAAGTTGCTACCTTAGCTTTTGGTTCTGCCATGAGAGGTTATAATAAGCTGCATATGTATAGGAACACTGTTTTAGTCTTTGAAAGAGTGAAATCCACTAAACTTGTTCCTGATTCCATAGTTTATTTACACATTATGGAAGCTTGCTCGAAACTAGGGGAGAGTGAGAAAGTGGTTCAATTGTTTCATGAATTTGAAAGTAGAAAGTTAAGAGATTCAACAAGATATTTAGCTCGGGTATATGGGATTCTATGTGAGCCATTAGGGAAGTCTGGAAGAGCTTTTGAAGCTCTTGAGTACTTCAGAGAAATGACTAAGAGAGGGATTTCTGAATATTGTATTTACTCTACCTTGATATGCTCCTTTGCAAGATTAAGAATGGTCGATGTGGCTGAGGAGCTTGTTAGAGAGGCAAAAAGCAAAAGAGTGAATGTGATAAGGGATCCTGAGGTCTATTTAAAGCTTGTGCTTATGTATGTCGAAGAAGGTTTATTGGAGAAGACTTTGGAAGTTGTTAAGGCAATGAAGGATGCGGATGTCAAGGTTTCTGATTGCGTATTATGTGCTGTTGTCAACGGTTTCAGCAAAAGACGAGGGTTTTTATCTGCAGTTGTAGTTTTTGAGAAGCTGATTTCTCAAGGCTATGAACCAGGTCAAGTCACCTATGCTTCAATTATAAATGCTTATTGTCGTCTTGGGCAATATAGCAAAGCGGAGAAGGTGTTTTCACAGATGGAGCAAAAAGGGTTTGATAAATGTGTTGTGGCCTATTCAAGCATGGTTGTGATGTATGGTAAAACTGGGAGGTTGAGGAATGCAATGAGGTTGGTTGCAAAGATGAAAGAAAGAGGGTGCAAACCAAATGTGTGGATTTACAATTCCTTGATAGACTTGCATGGGAGGGCAAAGGATTTGAGGCAGGTTGAGAAGCTGTGGAATGAAATGAAGAGACGAAAGGTAGCACCGGATAAGGTTACTTACACTAGCATCATTGGTGCTTATAGTAAGGCAGGAGAGTTGAAAAATGTGTAAAACTTTTTAATGAGTATAGGATCAATGGGGGAGTGATTGATAGGGTCCTGGCAGGTATAATGGTTGGTGTGTACTCAAAGGTTAGTCAGGTAGATGAACTGGTAAAACTTTTACAGGACATGAAAGTTGAAGGAACAGGGTTAGATCAGAGGTTATATCAGTCTGCTTGGAATGCTTTGACAGAAGCTGGGATGCAACTAAGGGCAAGATGGTTGAAAGAGAGCTTCCATTTAACATAGTGTTTTCAAATGCAAACAGTGCCAATTCTGAAGCTGAATATTTGAAACTGATGAGTAATTTGGTGCTTGTTTCTGCTAGCACTAGGAAAAAGATCTATCAGTTACAATATCATGTATAGATTTTGGGGCTGGAAAGCTCTGGTTTGTACAATCTAGCAATCTTCCTTTCTGGTTGCATCCATTGAATTGCAGTGTTCTTTTATCTGGTGGAACTCCATAGTAGAAGTTTCTAACTTGGAATAAAAAATACTTTAAATTCTTTACAATTCAACATAAACTAGAACTGTGGCTGATTATGATTGCACTGACTGTGGCAATAAATTTTTTTTTTTATAAGCTAAATTAGTATAGAAATAGAGTATTAGGGGTATTCTAACCCATTTACAAGAAAAATCCATCCTAAAGAACCGACCACTGTAAATAAAATATTGTTACACTTATTAGCTTTACAGCAGTCTATATCGGCCACCAACTTGAAGAACATTACTGCCTAGGCCCCCTGGAAAACAAACTCCACCTGACTGTGACAATATTAATTTGAAAATGCTAGAGACATATCACTTTCACACCAAATGTAATCTGATATTGAAAATCATAGAAATGTGAGATGATGCGAGTATAAATGTGAGTAGCTAGTATTGTTCATAATACTGTGTTAGGATAATGCTCTAAACTTCAACATGCGAATGGTTTTAGCCGTTGATATTGTATTTTAATTTTGGTAAGTAGTGCACCATAGCCATAGCCTTCATCATATATTCAATGGGGGGTGGCGGGGAGGGGATATACAATGATGTACAGATATACTTTCAGTATGTAATTATCACATAACTTCAAGAACAATAAGAAGAACAAAATTTTACTTGTTTAAAATTTTCCTAATAATTAATAAGGGAAAATGAAATTAACAATCAATTTCTTTTTCTTTTTTTGATAATATGGACAAGACATAACTTTACCTTCTGGTTTGTAAATGGAACCATGTATATATATATCTCAGTGCTATAGACTAATTAGATCCGGAAGAACATGATTGTAAACAGGAATATAAGGTACGAGGCTGTAAGATTCCACAAAAGGGTTATTTGTGGCAGTAGTGCTTGTACCAACCACTATATCATCATCAAATACCTCCCATTGGTCAGTGATCACAGTCCTCAAACCTTTCTCTGATTCCTTGTGCTCAGAAATGGTGCTGTCTTTGACTAAAATGCCCTTGTCCTCATTTTCCACAACCCCATTATTACCCTCCAAGTTTTTCTTCTCAGATGAGACCCCATTGATTATTCTCCTGAGTTCATGAATGTCTTTTTCAGGAATCCTCATTATTTTGGGGCACTCAGACGCATTAAGGGCACCAAAGTCTCTACAAAAATCACAATACAAAGAGAGCTTATCACCTTGCATTTCAGCTTTTTGCACAATACTGAGTCCAATACTTGCTTCCACTTTTCCACCAATATCATATATCTTCAACAAAACTCTTTCAATGTCTTTACAAAATTTATCACACACTTCCAAAATCTCATCCATAACACAATCCATAGCTTCAAGAATGAGGACCACATTCATGTGCTGATGCCTAGGCTTGATTTGTAGAAGCATGTCTATTAAACCTTGCAACTTCTCCAAATTTTGTAGCTCTTCCATTAATGTTTCTTCAGTTTCCTTCCCTTGTTTGCTTTGTTTCTTTGCCTTAGAGCATATAAATGTAGACTTTTGATCCAAATATGCAAAATATGAACGAACAAAAGCATTGAAACCCCAAGCCTTTTCAGGGTTTATATGCCCATCACTGAAATGTGATAGATCAAATGGCAACCTTCCCATCTTTTGCACCATTGGAAGATCAAAACAGAAAACCCCATGAATTAGCATTAACCCTTTAAGTGCAACAACCCAACTATGAGTCTTTTCCATTCTCATAGAGATAATATACAAAATAGGTTTAAGGTACAATGGTGAGGTACGTAGCCACCTGAAAACTCTCTGAACGTTCTTGTAATCCATGCATTGTTCATCATGGCTTGTGGCCTTGATGATCAACGTCTCGAGATCCGGGTTCCGGCAAGGGCCACGCGGTGAGAGCCGTGCAACCCAAATGCTGTACCTGTCCTTGAGAGCTCCGGTGGCTCTTTTCCATAGCCTCATTTTTGTTTCGGCCCCAATGAAATTGATATTGTTTGCAAACCTAAACCAAAACTTTGAGAAAACCAAGGGGATTCCTATTTCACCTCCTTTGGAATCTGCGGAAGTTGTTGATGATTTGGAAATATGTTGAATCTCTACACTAACTAACACATGGATGCCATGGATTGTTGGGTTGTTTGTCAAATCATAATGTGCTGTGTTCATTATTTCTGTTGATATTCTCTCATCAAGTATATTTTTGGTATAGACGGGCTGGAATTTGTCAGGGTTGTTATGGCGTGCTACATATTTCATATATCATATATTTATATCACGCAATCCTTTTATAGAATATAAATTTTCTCATCAATTGTAGTAAACCGGCCACGAGAAATTGTTTTGACAGTTGATGAGTATATGATGTATGATAAAGATATATAGTTATATGTTCAAATTATCTAGATATGTCAATTATTCAAGGATAGGTTAGGGTGATTTTTGTTAATCTTTTAATATCAATCACAGTCACTACAAGAAAACAGGGCTTATTAGCGACAGACGGTTTCGGTCGCTAATGACACAAATTCGGTTGCTAAAATAGTTATCGATCGAATTAACGACTGACACAATGATCACTAAAATGTTTGGTGACTGAATTTTAAGATGGTCATCAATGGCGACAAATACATTCAGTTGCATAAAAAGAAAGTTGGTCGCAAAAAGTGGTTCGAGACACATGTTCTGTGACCAAATTTTCAATGATTTTGCAATTTTTATATCGCATTTATCAACCACCATGTAATTTGGTCGCTAAATAAGTGTCACCAAATTCGCGACGGAATTTATTAATAACTGTCCATGTACCAATTTAGCAATCGAATTATAATCGGTCGCTATTTTTTTTTCATAACTAAATCAAGATGAATAATATTAAATTATATTAAATAAAGATGAAATTATATAAAAGTGAAATTAATTATAAAAATAATATTATAAACCAAGAATTTAATAAATTAATCAATTTAAAAAGTAAAAAAAAAATCTAATACAATAATAAGCCAATGGGCTAGGGGAGAGGGACAACCTGTCATCTGGCTCGCCATTGGCTTTGTCATCGTCCTCAGCATCGGAATCAGCATGTGAGTTGTCACTGCAGATGGTGTTGGAATTGATGGGACTGAATCCCAAGTGTCGATATAGCTCCTGTGTCACCCTCTTTGTCCTGGAAGCCAATCCTTCAAAGTTATGGATTCTGCAGTCCTTCAGAACAAGCTTAACATTGAGGTTGGCGATGACCTCTCATATGTTTGGTGCAGGGCCAGGGTCAGATTAAGTGCATATCGTTGATGAGGCCAAACCTGATTCCCCACCTGGCCCAACCCATAGACATAGCCCTTCTTGTTTTTCCTCCAACACCTATAAGAAAAAGGTGTTGTCAGAGGCAGTAGAGTGCGTCTGCCCCTGACTAATGGCCTGATCTGGAGGCGATGGAACTCGTCCTGCATAATATGTCTAACATTAACATTTATAATTAATAAAAATAATTAAATATTAATAAAACATAATTAAAGATAACTTACAGCGGTTTCTTTGGCTCTCTCCACCCACACTCCATCCTTGGTCCTCTTTGTCCTCTCCACGTCGACCTCCAATGTCGTGGAGGGTCTCTTCTTCTTTTTAGCCTACATATATAAAAGAAGCACTTAAATTTTTTAGTAATTACTTACCAACCTATCTTGATGAACAAGAATAGATGCAGAGCCACCTATGTACAATGGAGCTCAAGCTCCAGCATCTTCGGCCCGGTTTTGCTTGCCGATCGTGCTTCTTTTCTAGAAGTCCCTAATTGTTGGCCCAAACAATCCCGTAGACCCTGCAACATATCAGGGGAGAGCCATTCCCCCTTATCCTTGTCGTACCAGATCTTATTCATAACATTCTTAATGATATTATACCCTCTGCGCTCATATGGTTGGCAGATGACATTGTTACATTAAGACAACCACCTATAGTGTGCTTGCAAGAAAAGAAAATATTAGGAAACAAATATAGACAAATGCAATGAACGTAGACAATTTGAAATTAAATCAAACCAAGTAAAGTGAACAAGTAAATTAAAGTGAAAGTGAAATTCGGGTTGGTTCATTTCGGGTTACAAATTTCCCCTAAAATTCGACCCGACCGAACCCAACCAACTTTGATTGGTTCACGTCCAATTTTCCCCTAAAATTGATCCAACCCGACCCATGCTCATCCCTATATACCCAGATTAGGTAAGTATACCCAAAAAAATAATGGGAAATGCAAACCAATGGATATACAATAACTTACAATCTTAAACTATCCATTTTTTTGACAATTCAAGAGGAACTTGTGTATTACGCCAAAAACAATATACAAAACATTCTTGAATAGAAAACTAAGATAAATCACTACAAGAAAAAGGTTGTTTTCCAATGGCTTTTTACCAACGGTCATCGACTCTGTCGGTAAGGAAGATACTACAGATGGATAGGTTCGTCGGTACCTTTGAATACTGAAAGTCACAAGAATTATCGACAGACAGTCCGTCGGTAATGTATGGATTATCCGTCGGTTAATCAGTCTTTATTGTTGGCAGGAAATGAGGAATTCTTGGTGCGAGAGGTTACTGACAGCTTGTATGTCAGAAATGTTGAATAGAACTACAGACGGACTGTCCGTCAGAAATCAAGTTTTATTTACTATAACATCCCAGGCTACTTTATGGATTGTCGACTGTCCTCACAAACCAACACGAGTATTTTAGCGTGCTTTGTCTGTGGCTTCTAACATGAAGTACCAAAATAGGTGATTCACCACGAAGCACCATTTTTAGCCATTAGATTAATTATTAAAATTTTTGAGTGGCTAGGATTATAATTGGGTAATTGTTCAGCAGGTGTAACACCCCGATTTTGGACTTTCTAATATCGGTAATAATTATATAAATGATTATATTTTTATCCGAGATTTAGAAAATGACTTTGGATAACTAAAGTCATTTCCCTGTCATACTTATTTTCATGAGGTTGTGGGGAAATTTTGGGATGAAAATTCAGACGGAAACCAGTCTGTGTTTTCTGTATTTTCACTGATAGTAAGATTATACTGATCAGGAATCATAATTTCGACTCGTGAACGAAACTATTAGGTTTTATATTTCGCCCCGAACGATTTTCCATATTTCGGAAAAATTCGTTGGCAATGAAATAATACTATTTTATTCGTGCGTAATCTCTAAAGAAAACGCGTAAAACTTAAGTCCAGGGATAAGTCGAGAGACAACGGAGTCGATTTCGGAGTAGAGGTATTAGGAGAGATTGATGTAGCAGAGAGGACAAGGAGTCCTGCCTCAAATTTTACCTCAAATTTTATTGATTGGGAATTTTCAAGTGAAATGACGAAAAGCCCCTAAGTTAACCTAACCGACGTCGAGTTAAATTTTAACCATGGTTAAGGAACCATGGTTAATTCTTGTGGCCTAAAATCAGCCACACCTTCAACAATCCTCACCCACATGTTCAAGGACCTCCTTACTATTTATCATCATCAAGTTGTCATTTTTTTCACTTAACATTATGAACACCCATGGATGTCTAAACTGACCGAACTTGCACCGAAATTATGACCATCTTCCTTTCTGAAACTCGAAAACTCTCAACATGAAAGGTGTTCCTCTTTCTCTCTTCTTTCCAACGAGCTAAAGATCATAAAAAACGGATGAGTATATTGAGAGTTATGACCAAAACACAAACTGCCCAGAATCTTCAGATCCATGCGAGACACAGAAAGAAGCCTATTTTTACCCCTGTTATGATCCGAACCAAATGAAACCTTAAACATCAAAGTTGTTCCTTTTCTTCTTATATTTCCAATAAGCCAAAGTTTGTAATTTTTGGATGAGTAGATCATGATATATACTCACCAAACCAACCCACCCTCAAACTGTCCAGATTTTATATAAGTGTTGGTTGATCATTTTCTTCATGTCTTCAATCTTCAAGAGGTAAAAGCTCAACTCCTTGATCATCTAAGCTTTCATATTCAATTGTTTCTCATGTTATGCCATGAATCATCTTTTCCCATTTCTAGATCTAGAACTTTGAAAAATCACCATAAATCATCGAAAACTCCTAAAATGGTGAAACCAATTTCTATGTGCTTATAATCATCTCAACTATTGTTATCTATGAGCTTGTCATGAACCAAAGTTTGCTTCCTTGTTTTCCTCTTAAGGCCGAAACCTAGCTTAACTAGGTGGAGGAAACTTTGTTCTCCTATGTTGAGAATGATCATGTATTCCATCTTTATGCCATGTAGCCATGCTAGATCCAAGTTTATTTGAGAAACAAAATCCTCTAGCTTCATTTCTAGGTCATGGCCGAAATTCTTCAAAGATGTATAAGTATGATTTTGTGTTCTTGGTTCATGAACTTAAGTTTTGTACCACTTAAGGATCATGTAATCTTCACTAATCCAAGTTGGTTCATTAAACCAAAATTTCTAACTTAATCTTGTATCCTTGGCCGGATTTGATTAATGAGGGATTGGATGTGTTTTGATTCCAATTCATGTTGCTTAAACTTGAATCATATAGTCTTAAGTGCTAAGATCATTAATCTAGTGTCTTAAGTAATTGTAGAACTTTTTAGCCACTAAACCTAGAGGGAGGCCGTAACTATTAGAGGAAATTAGGGATGGTTTAGCTTGATTTTTGATGGATTATCTTGTGGTTTGATGAAGGTTAGCAAGTCGACCTATGTACGTGTGTCATCGTTTCTCGGCAACATGTCAGACTAACATCGGAGCGTGTCAAACTTCAAGAGGTAAGGGGAGCCTTGCCTGAGGGATTTTTCTCGATAACTGTGTGTGTGATATATGTGGTCTGTATATATTTGTTTATGTGGTTGTGGTGTTTTTGGTTTATTTTATTTGGCTATGTGTTTCTAGCTGTTTATCCGTGTTTCGTTGATTTATCTGCTTTTAATTTATTTAATTATCCGCAGATATATAACATGTTGCTATGATGTATGATTTGTTTGGTAATATAGTTTTGATGATGATGTTGGATGTTGTTTGTGAAGCCTGACAGTGGTCATTGCACAACCGATTAATCAGATAAAAGCTTTAATAAGCTGCATAAAATTATATTCAATGTTTTATGGGAAATGTTGGAATATAATGTTTATGGAAAATATTATTTGGGAATAGTAACAAGTATTTGTGAAATATTATTATTTTAATGATTTATTTGTTAAAAAGTGAACTATGTGTCACAGAGAGGGCATAACCGTGAAAATATTTTACTACTGCTAGTTTTTACATAAGATATTCCGCAATATTATAAAAAGTTATTTTGTGAAATTAATCTGCGAAAATAACTTAACCGTGAATTTAGAAAATTGTTTAAGAGGAAAAAGCTAAGTTTTACCTTAAAATACTTTAAAGTGACTTAACGACGGCAATTTGGAAAACCGATGACGGCAAGTATTTTAGAAACGGCAACGTGTATTTTTGATGAACTTCAAATCTCTATGACCCTCTTTTCTGAAAATGAAAGAGGTTTCAACTTAATAACCGAGACGTCGGGGTATTAAGGTTCGTTGTGTATGGTAGACTGGATAGCTACCTAAAAGAGATAAAACATTTTGAGATGTTCTGTTACCACAACCCTAAGCCTGATGCATCGGTCTAGGTGTTTTGTGATTGAGCACTCGGACTTTGAGGTCCTGTGTTATTAATGAAAGTTTGAAGATGTTTAAGATTACGGTTGGTCGTAAGCTTTTCAGTTTCGACAAGGAAAGATTGAACACAAAGAAAAGTGTCAAGAACAAATGTTTTCTTGCATGCATTTGGCAGACGTGCCTACGGTTTTATGTATGATTACCTTGCGGCGTCAGGTATTTCATAATTACGATTTTCTTCATTGTACCGGGTTGGACAATGAAACCCCATTTACTGTTTTATCATTGTGCCACGGTGTTGGACAGTGTGCAATGGGTTTTGGCTGCGTGCCTTTGTGCTATGGGATGGCTATTGAGTTTGATCCACTCATTACGGTTGGGATATCTCATGAGATTAAGTGTGAATGTTTAGATGGTGTATATGAAGTGTTCATGCATAGTTTTAAAATGTTG
>JAPCYP010000358.1:0-63266 GCA_035048595.1 Echinosophora koreensis | reverse complement strand
ATGAATTGATCTCAAAGGGTTACCCTCACGGGTATAGACCGTGGTGAAGAGATAGGCAACTTGGATTTAGATAGAAAGCATGATGTGTGGTGGAAGCTAAGGTTGACAATGATTTTCCTGGAACAAATTTCACTCTAATTCATGACAATTGGAGATCCAGTTGAGTCCCCCTGAGGTGTGTGTACTCCGCTGAGTTTTCTTTTATTTTACAATTTATTTACACATTGCAATTCAATGTTGATTGAGATACTTGGTTTTCTGATACTTATTGGTGTGTGCTTAGATTATTTATTAGCTGGTTATGTTTTTGGGACTAATCTGCTGACTAGAATGCTGCCTATTCGTCAAGTTGGGAATAGTGTTTATAACTTAGACATGATGAAACAAACAACAATAATAATCGAAGTCTTTTCCTACTAGGTGGGGTTGGCTACATGGATTTGATTACACCATTGTGATTTGTCATAAATCATGTCTTTTGAAAGTCATTTAGCTCTTAGTGCTTTTAATGGTTTCTCCTATCTTTTTCTTGGTCTTCCTTTGCCTCTAACTATTAGGCTGTCATTCATATAACCTACTCTTCGTACTGGAGCTTCTAATGGTGTCTTCTCGGATAGCCAAGGTGAAGTTCTACCATCGTTTTGTCAATAGGTGCTATCTTATTTCTCTCTAATGCATTCATTCCAAGTCCTATCTTGTTGTGTATATCTACTCATCTCATCCAGCACAACATCCTCATCTCTACAGCGTTGAGCTTATGTGTTTCTTGTTGGCCTTTTATTACCCAACATTCACTCCATAAAGCATCACAAGTCTTATAGTTGTGTGTAAATTTATCCAATAAACTTGAGAGCAACCATTCAATCACAAATATAATCCCTCAAGCACTTCTCCGTTGTATCCACCCTACTTGAATTTTATTGTTTACGCCTCTCTCTATTTATGTCATTATGAAACAACAAGAAGCTAGTCTTTTCCCACTAGGTAGGGTCATACACACCACCCCAGCTACATAAGATTAAATGACGATATAATGTTCTATCATAAATAATGTGTATAGACAAATCACATTTACATCTAATTCTTCTTAGAGCCCCGTTTGGATGGACATTTTTTTCCTAAGAAAAAAACTTATTTTTTAAATAAAAGTGATTTTAGACAAAATAGAGGTGTTTGGATGACCTAAAAAAAAAAAGTAAAAGCACCGAAAAAAGTACATTTTGGTGCTTTTTTAAGAAGCTACGATTCCTAATTTCTAAAAAAAGAAGTGGTAGAAGAGAGAAACTAAGGATCAATCATGTTTTATTGGTCAATATGTCTTTATAATAAATCTCACAAAAGCCCTTTTTTTATAAAGTTCATCCAAACGCAAAATAGCTTCTTCTTCTAATAATAACTTCTGCTTCTACTTTTACATCATAGAAGCACTTTTTTTTAAAGCTCATCCAAATGAGCCCTTAATGGTTTCACCTATAGTTTTTCTTGGTCTCTCTCTACTTCTAACGAATGGGCTACCCTCAATTTGATCTACTTGCCTTATTGGGGCTTCTATAGGTCTGCAGATGTCCGAACCACCAAAGGTGAGATTCCACCATCTTTTCTACAACAGATGTTACCCCAACTATCTCTTTAATGCTTTCGTTCCTAATCCTATCTTGTCTAGTGTGTCCACTCATCCAGCTCAACATTCTCATTTTTTCTGCATCAAGTTTATTCTCTTATTGGTTTTTTATCGTCCAATATTCAGTCCCAAACATCGCAGGTCTTGTAGCTGTGTGGTAAAGTTTTCTCTTGTTCATGTGTTGTACTTTTTTTTTATCTAGATAACACCTGAAGTACTCCTCCCTGTCATCTATCCCGCGTGAATCCTATGGTTATGTCATTATAAAATGCACAACATTAATACTTACGTTGGGTCTTTTATCTTCCTTTAGTTAAAAAAGAGTGATCCCCAAAATAACAGGTAATAAGAAAAGAATCTGTACTTTTATTGAGTTTATTCATTAGCTGGCTAAAATCTAGTCTTGCTTTCTTGCTTGGGTTTAGTGCCATCAGCTTGTTCAGGTATTTAAAGTCCTGTTATCCCAATAATTTACCAAACCCTTTGGAGGAAGTCGTTTCCAATAGTTTTTTCCCCCATAAATTAAAAAATGAGAAGCATGAGATAAACAAGTTGGGGTTCTGGAAAACTATTGGAAACATGCTTGATGGTGTATTATAGACCCTTCTTATCACCACCTCTCCTTATAAGGGGAAGAATTAATATACGAGAACCTGAACAAAGCAGGACTGGAGTTTTACTTGGGACTTCATGAAGCAGGATCTTGTCAGGATCTTTACCTTTTCTTTTTTCTTCATTCTTTGATGAGAACCTTTTTCTCTTGTTTTGTTTAAACACATTCTATGAACATTTGCAATGTTTATTTATTTATTTTTCAGTGGGCCCCAGCTAACGTGAGTGTCCCTATCTTGAATTTGGTTGACAAGATATTTCAGCTTAAGAAAAGAGGCTGGCTAAGGTATACTACTCTATTTGGTTGATCTCTAATTTTCGAGTCAGTAACTGCTAGAAATAATGTCTGTATATTTGTCTAAAAGTTTTAATCTTAGACCAATTTGTGAAAGCTTCGTTTGGTGGTATTGCTTTATGTGTTTTCCTTGTTTGCATGTTATCTTATATTATGAGATTTTGCATGTTGTTAGAGACAAGACTCATTCCTCTACTTGCATTGCACCTAATGGTTTTAGAATGTTGGGTTCCTTGATATGATATGAAACCTTTATGGTGAAGTTAATTAGAGTTTGATCCTTTCACCCGCTCATTATTATAATCAAATTAAATATTAGCAGAAGTTAGTGATGATCATGCTTTGTCCATGCATGTCAACAAATTTGTATTTCTACTGCACCACGGCCAGAGAAACCTTTGTGCTTTAAATTTTGTTTCTTTTAGACTAAAATACTAAATGAAAATTACTGCAAAAAATATCTAGTGTCCCGATGCTGTTGATTTGTTTAGTTTCAAGGACTTGGAAGTTGCTAATGTTATCATTTATGTTCTTGCAGAAGACAGGTCTTTTGGATATCAAAACAGATATTACAGTTGGTGATGGAAGATGCCATTGATGATTGGCTCCTGAGGCACATTCAATGGCTCCGGAGAGAAGACACTATTGCCCAAGGGATTCGTTGGGTCCAAGATGTAAGGATTGAGCCAAAACTATAACAGTATTAAAAGATGTTTTTAGTACTTATTTTTTGGTAGAAAAAAACAATTATTTTATTTTCAATCCAAAAATAGCATATCCAAACGAGATCCAAATGCCAACTATTCCAAAAGTTTAAGCTGTTTGATGGAGTTTTATATCTCATATTCTCTAACTGTTCTAACATACATCTTTGTGGAACTCTAATGAAGTCAATATAGGGGTCAGTGGGTCACAGTTGTACACTTGCAGTGTATATCCTCAAACAAAGTTGCTAAATCACTTCATGGATATAGATTTATGCTTTTAAATTGCATTTCATCTAATATTTTGTTAACTTTTTATCTCAAGTATTTTTATTAACTTGGCAAATATGTCTTCTAGTTTCCTTTTTATTAACTTGCCAATATTTGTTAGATGTGAAACAAATTTACTGGAGATGTTGGAAGTTTTAAAAAAAAATCAATAAAAATCCGCATTAGGAAGTGATATATTTGTCCAATGTATCTACTATGTTTTCTGTTTGGTCTCCAGATAAAAACAATTTGCTACTGCTTTTTGGGTATGAGTCAGACTGCTGATGAAGGGATGAACTCTTGATCTAAATTTCTTTATCACTAAAAAGATAAAATTATAAATTTTTTGACATTGGCTCGTGGAAATGTTTCATGTTGTGCTTATGCTTTCAGGTCCTGTGGCCTGGTGGTACGTTTTTTACAAGAGTAGGGTCTCCTGAGATAACAGGTAGTGTAGGTGGGATTGATCAAAAGGCAACAGCTGGTGGAAGCAAGACCACGACATCTGGATCAGGGTCTTTTGAGCAACAGCTCGAGGCTGCTCGTAGAGCAAGTGATGTCAAGAAACTGCTGTTTGGTTAGTTTTCTTTTCTGTAGTTTTCTTTTCTGTAGTCCTATGTTGATTAATATGCGATTGGTTGTTAATGGATATCCTTCCAACTTTAAAGTTTTATTTAATCTTTTTTTCCTGTATCTTTCTTCTTCTTTCTTCTAAGACGAGTCCATAAACACAGACACCTCAATATAAATTGTCTTTGACTCATTAGCACAGACATCTCAAGGTTTATTTGTTGTATTCATGCTCCACATGATTTAGTAATTTGGTAATTAGACCCTTTTAATTATTTTTATTTTTTTTAAATAATTGTAAAAAGTAGTATGAGTAATTTGTCATAGGTTCAAATCTCTAATATGATTTATTACTTAATAATTATGTAAATCAATAAATTTCTTATTTATAATTCTAGTATTATTTTTATTTTTTTAAGGAAATTTATAATTCTAGTCTTGAATAAAGTAATTTAGAAAACTTTGGTGATCATCAAATTTTCAATGTTCTTCTATTGTATTATTCAGATCAAATGACAGCTAAGCTTCTCATGTATTGCTCAAATGGAAACTAACTTCTACAATAATTTAGGAATATAATTAAACCAGAGGGTCAGGGTGTGTTAGTGTAATGGCAAGCTTGCAACAATTGAAACTAGAAGATGTAGTTGGACAAAGTTAGAGATGTATTTATGCATTTATTTTTACCCTCGACATAACTTAGATGTTTTTTTTTTTTTTTTTTTTTTTTGTAACAAGATGTATATGAGTATGTCATTTTATTTATATAGTACTGCTTGCCCTTAATATAGCTTTGGTAATTTGAATTGCAATTGATAAATTATAGGCACTATTTCTGTAACCATCAGAAAATGTGGAAGGAAATTTTTTATCATCACTAATTAGTTGAAATTCATGATCTAGTGCTTCATTCACATTTTATAATCTCTTGAAGAGACGTTTACCAGTGAACTTAGCGGCGTAGTTGCCTGTCTTTGAAAGTTGTGGTATTTTTATGTTCTTATATGGTATTTAGAATCTTGTGAAGGTTGAAATGAATAGCAGTTCCATTCTCAGAATATAAATCACCAGACTTTGACAGATAAAGTTGCCTCTGTTCTTATCAGATGGAGCTCCAACAGCTTTAGTCAGCTTAATCGGGCATAAGCAGTACAGACATTGTGCCAGGGATATATATTACTTTACTCAGGTTAAATCCTTGCTGTATTCACATGCTGCAGACTTGTTACTTCTTGTGTTTGCCTTATTTTTTGTTTGTCAACTTGAAAAGTTTTTCTGCTCAACTAACAATTCTATCATCTTTTTGCATTGTAGTCTACTATATGTGTGAAGCAACTTGCTTATGCAGCCCTGGAACTTGTACTTATATCCATCTTCCCCGAGATGCGGAATGTTGTCCTGAGTGTTCATCAGAATATGCATGATCACCGACCTGTATAGAGCTCTATGTCGTCTGTCGTAGTGTCATGCACATGTTGTAGATGAGATCATGAGATTGGAATTTGGCTGTCTTGTGCCATTGGTTTTATGGCTTTGCAAGAACAGGAGCCATGACTGATGGTATTTTTCTTTATAGGGAACGCGGATTGGTTTTGTACCTGTTTCAGAATGTATAAAACTTAGATTTAGGGCGTGTACATAAACAATCATTCTGTGGATGCATTGTAATTTGTCAAGACACATCCCATTTTCATGGGGATTTTGTATTGTTACAGAATAGAGAAATGCATCTAGTGAATATTCTTTTGATAGTTTGTCATTGAGATTGAGGTATCTTTGTATTTCTCACTAGTCAGTAGTTACTACAAATCTACAATATTTTGTATTCCAGTTTCACGTATAAAATGAATTATGTGTTTGAATTTGCATGTGAAAATTGAATTTGTACGTTCAAAATTTATTTTGACATTTAATTTCATTGAAATTTGTTGCATAGAAAATTTAGTTTACAGGTTTGGAATTTCTCAAACATTTTGTTTCTAATACTCGTTTTTACACTTTGTCTGGTTTGAGTGAAAATTGGAAAAAGAAAATAGGGGGAAAAAAACAAGTGAATTTTAAAGGTTGTTGGGTAGGAAAAAAAAATGAAAAAAATGATGTGATAGGAAAGTGAAACGGAAAGAGAAAAAGAATTTTTCTTGAATAAATAATTATGTCCTTAATAATAGTAATAATATATTTTATATTAGATTATAATTTTTCATTAAAAAAATCAAGAGTTATAATTTAAAATTTTAAAATTTTTAAAATTTATTATATATGTATATATATTTATTATAAATCTTAATTGTTATTTTGTATGTGGTTTCATAGTGGATTTAAGGAGGAAGAGAGTGAATGTTATTTTTATTTTTTTTTCCCTGCAGTTGAAATTTCATATCAATGGCAAATCTTAGAGAAATGGAAACGATAAGACAATGAGGCAAAACAAGTAAAAGCAAGAGTGTGGCTCAACTGACCAGTGGAGACGAACAAATGTATTCATGTCCCCCTTCACGCATATAATGCTTACTAAACTAAAATCGCAAGCCAAATAGAGGACAAAAAGATAGATAGCACTAGCCTTTATATACTTTGCAGTGTTAATTAGCCAAAAAAAAAAATATTAGTAATAATTCATCAGAATTGCAGAAACTACATAATCAACCAAAAAGTAACAGCTGAACTTGTAAATGCCACCATCTACTGGGTTCCCTCATAAACTGTTACAATCATTATTTTACGTTATGTTTCATAAATTTTACTATCAATTAATAGAGTCATTTGGTGGTTGGCCTTCGATACTATCCTCCCCAAATCTAATAGCAAATTGTATACTGAATGTCCATAACATCAATCACCCTGTTGGCTATGACACTTTCATAGACTGGAGAACCTTCAATTATCTGTCTCAGAGAAACAGATCACAGTTGAAAAAACAACCACGACAATGTGGTAGTTATATTCCTATAGAGAATTAATAATTTCCATTAGTTTTATATCACAAGAAATACCATCTTTGCTATTGAGCAAGAAATTGAAATATTCACCCTGTCCACCTGCAACATGGCAAGCAGTCAATTTTCTTCCTCCGAAAGAGTTTGATTGTGTGCCTGTTTGTTTTTCTTCTGGAACGGCGTTTTAAAAACGCAAACGGCAAAACACGATTTACGAGGCATCAGAACAGCCTTTTTCTCAAAGCAGGAATTGGGAGCGTTTCCGGAACGCAGCACGCAAACGCAACAATAGAGAAAACAAACAGAGCCTAATAACATCTTTCATCGATAATCCAGACATCAACCTCACTGTCTTTGGATTTCCCCTGAAGCCATGAGGTCCTTATGCACCCATCTGATAGGCATAGGAATTCAAAGAAAAGCATGAAGCGATTCAGCCTTGCAAACCAAGTTATGTACTAAGGAAAATCCAGAAAAGTGAAAACAATGACATCAATATTTGATGAATCAGAGGAAAAATGGAAATTGAAGACATCTTGATCATGTGTTGATGCTGCCAAGATATCATAGTAATGACTATTATCATATTTAAACTTCACACAAAATCTACAGCATACAAATGGTATGAACTTTGAGAGATACCAATCTCCAAATCCAAAACGACGAATCAAGTTATCCTCATCGAATGCAGACAAGGTTTTCCCAATAATGGTCTAATGGATATTGCTTGTTCATAGGGATTTTAGACCATTCCTAATGTGATGCAAGCTTTCTCTGTTGAATGTTTTCCTAAAGCAACATCAAGTTCAGCCTAAGTTGGAAAGACTCAAGGCCTGCCAAGAGCCTCGGTCACCTGTAATGAAATATAAGTATGGCATATGCTATCATGTTAAGAATTAAATATAAAGATGAACAAGAAGCAGCATTAGAAAGCAACTTGCAGATTGCAAGACAATATTTACTATCAGCTAGATTGCACATGAATGAAGGAGAAAAACATGATGCAATTCAGCCTTGCAAAACAAGTTATTTACTAAGGAAAATCCAGAAAAGTGAAAATAATAACATCAGTATTTACTAAGCATGGACCCACACTTCATCCTCTGCCTCAAACCTCCTTGCCATCAAATTCCATAAATCCACTTAAGACTATTGAATAGCTCATATGATGCAGTATCGATCATATGATGCAGCAAAGTGATCTTTCAATGTTTTCATTCAGTTTTTTATATGTTGTTTCATCATGCCTGGTGCAATGGCAAAGCCTCAACCACATTGGAATAAGCTTCTATCGTCCATGAACCATCATGCCTATTTCCCTTGGCCACCTCGTCACTCAATGTTTTCAGTAAGACTTGGTCCATCTCTCAGTCCACCTCAACAAATACTTACCACCCTGACCAGTTTCTGCAGCCCTTTCCATTTGGCATCTTTCAACCTATACATACAATTGTTGTAAACACATACAAGATAATATAATGTTCATACATAAAATTAGCCTACGACAATCAAATTGAAATCCAACCATTTATATGTCATCTCAAGTCTCAACATATAAAATGTCCAAATGAAACTCAACATGAATCCACATAGTCTACACTACGAAAAGACTACAAAATACATGAATGAAAACACTGGAATATGACAGCCACATTAAACTTGAAAAGCATTCCACATTTCAGTCGCAATATTGTCCCTTAAAAGTGCTCCTTGTCTATAGTCCTCGTCATCGTCAGCATCCGCGGCATGTGTTTGGGATCTATCTATGTCATTTTGGAGTAATTCACGATCCACTTTAGCAATTAAGGATTCGTCAACATCCACACCCATTAGAAAGTTATGTAGTATACAGCAAGCAAGTACTATGTCCCTCATTGTTTCAATTGAATAATTTGGTTCGGTGTCACCGGATAAATGGGAAATCTCTTTTTTAATACACCAAAAGTTCTCTCTGACATTTCGGAGGGAAGAATGTCGATGGTTGAATAATTCTTCACAATTTTGTGGGCTACGAGCTGAATACTCCTTCAAGTGATAACAGACACCTCTATATGGCGTCAACATCCCGCGTTTTAGCATAAACCCCACATCCCCAATATAAAATTTCCCTACAAAAGTTATATACACATTAGGACTCGACATATTAAGTAAAACAGCTATAATGCACAATGCTTTGTAAAAAAACATAACATTAATCTTCACTGACCTTTAGGAATTTTTAATGGGTCTTCCCTACTTAAAGCATCTTCTAATATTCTAGAGTCGGATGCTGATCCTTCCCACCCAGCTAACACGTATGTGAATTTCATGTCGAAATCACATGCAGCAAAAACATTTTGCGTGGGGTACTTTTTCCTTCCACAAAAACGAGGTGCTTCTGCTCTTGGGACCTTCACCCGGATATGCGTACCATCTATGACTCCAATGCAATCCTAGGTTAGTAATTGCTTCAGTAAGTTAGTTCCATATAGATGGAAATTGGTTAACATAACCTTAAGTAAATAAAATACAATGATACCTTGAAAAATGGATAGAATCTGCTATTATGAAGTATTTGTGGTGGCACATCCCTACCCAATGGTTGGACCAAAAATTCACCCTCTAAGAAAATGATAGCATGTAGCACATTCTGAAAGTGACGGCTCACAGTATCTCCGAAATGGTGAAAGAAGAAAGATGCAGTACGACTTTTAACATTGTGTCCTATAATATGTAAGAATTTTGCCACTTGCTCCTCTACTGTAGACTGGATGTTATCCTTTACTATACCAGTACCTCTTAGTTTCTGACACAACTGCAAGAATGCTTGAGGCCCCATGCATATAATGTCCCGACACTTTTGTGTATGTACTAGATAACTCATTAACTCCTGACGCCTATGCTCTCTTGGTGGATAAACATCATTGACTCGACTATGCAGACATGTGGACAAAAGTTCAAGCAAATGCAATGCATGGACAACTTGACATAATAGGACAACAACACCAATATATCGTCTCCTTTCCAACTCTTGTTGAGCATGATTTATAATTTGCATTTGAACTGACATGCCAATATTAGACATTCCAATTCCAATATTAAACATTTCGTCTTCGTCCATGTCGACTTCATTTATCGTTTCCATAGGGTCATCATTATCTGCATTCATCTCTCTCTGTATGACAATCTCGAAATACCTTTTATCACATGAAGAACAAATGAATACAAGTTCAATAAACAATTCACAAATGTGATTTAACTCTGGGATAATGTATAAAAAGTGAAAATTAATGAGGTGACAGTGTCAGAATGCAACTATTTAAGTAAAACAATGTATGATACAAAAAGTATATGCATCAGATGTTCTCTCTATGCAGTCATTAGTTCTCTCTAACAATTACTATTATAACTATTGTACAAGAGTTCTGCCAATCAAATGTGGAAGAATTAATACTATGCCAGATGGTTATCTTTCAAATATTAGACACCAATCTAACAAGAGAGGTCCAAATTCTTAGATAATTTAAAGACATGACCAAGATATCATCTTAATTTTTTACAGAAAATTGTCAGTCCCTACCATGATAAAAGCATATTGTATACGAAATCATTTTGCTAGTGACAGAATAAACATATCTGAAATGAAAAATCTTACAAGGAATGTTAAATTGATTCATTAATAAAATGAACTGCTCAAATTAAGCACTATCAAATATTGAAACCATGCAATGCAATAATTGAGGGAAGCACTCGTTGATTACTCTGTAGTGAATGTCTTAACCCCCCAAGAAAATGTTTCACAATAGCATCTTTCCTGTCACAAAAAGAAACTAAGCAGCTAGCTAGTTGCTACAAACAATGATCAAAACCTGAAGTTAGTATCTTCTAATTTCTAAAAGCATCAACAGCAACACTGATGAACTTCCAAAAGTGGACATAAGCATATGTTAAAAGGCCTTTACCTTCAAATGTTGTTCGATCATGTACAGGAATGTGCAATCAGCGAACTTCGAAAGATCTATATCGCAAAAGGAAAAGGTGAAAAGAGAGAAAACAGAATAGTATTACATGAAAGTAAATAGATTAGTTTTTCTGAACAAATACAAGAAGAATGAATGTCATTTTGGAATTGCACACAACTATGAGCAGCACAACAGTAAAAGTAGAGTTTTCTCACCAAGAAGCTTAAAATATTGCCATTAACCTTCAAATAAACTCTCTGCATCAAAAGCTTAACCAAAACATAAAACGATCACCACTTCTTTTTAAAAACTCTCTCTGCTTTACAGCTTCCATTTATCTTACTAAGTTTGATTTTAAATATACATTTTGTGATGGCTTGAGAGAAACAAAGTGGCAAATAGAGCAAAAAAGGGCATGGTTTGGGGATGTAGCTTCCGTGCTTCCTACATTGCTTCCGTTTCATGTTAAAGACATACCCCAAAAAAAAAAAAAAAAAGGTTCTCTTATGGGACGTTGTTTTCTTCAAGTTTGTTAGGTTCATAAACAGAGTAATCAGTGAATAAAAGTAAGAAATGGGATCAAAGACCTCTCACCTAGCAAGCATGAAACCAACTCACTGGCGTACAATGGGAAGGAGAGGATGGGTTGGGTGGAAGAAGGATGTGGAACAACAATGTTTTTTTTAATACAGAATGGGACACCCTTTCATTTTTCATGTATTTTGGAAATATGTATATATAAAATAAAATTGATTAAAAAAAATTGCGACACCCGGGTACTGTAGCGCTACAGTACCTAACTGTAGTGCTACAGTTTTTTTTTATTATTTTTTTTATACAAATTCTGGCTTTTTTTTATAAAAAAAATTAGTTTTTTTTAAATACTAACATTTTTTGTTAATCCAGTGCAAATATCTAGTTAATTCAATTCATTATATGGTTAATGGGTCATCCTGAAACTTACAATAATTTTTCACACAAATTAACCATATAATGAACTGAATTAACCAGAAATTTGCATGTGATTAACCAAATATTTACATGATTGTGAAAAATGATTGTAAGCTTCAGGATAACCCATTAACCATATAATGAACTGAATTAACCAAATATTTGCACGTGATTAACCATATAGAATGGTTGAAGCATCAGAGTTACCGATTAACCATAGAATACACTGAATTAACCAACCATTTTCAAAGGATTAACCACGTGTTTTTGTTTTAAAAAAGTCGACCAAAAAACAAGACCCATTAACCATATAATAAACTGAATTAACCAAAAATTTGCATGTGATTAACCAAATATTTACATGATTGTGAAAAATAATTGTAAGCTTCAGGATAACCCATTAACCATATAATGAACTGAATTAACCAGATATTTGCACGTAGTTAACAAAAAAATGTTAGTATTTAAAAAAGTTAAATTTTTATTTTTTTTAAAAAAAGTCAAAATTTGAAAGGGAAAAAAAAAAAAAAAAAAAGGCACTACAATAGCGCTACAATAACATTACTGTAGCGCTACAGTAGCGCTACAGTGCAGGTGTCCCACCCGGATGTTCAAATATCATTTCTGATATAGAATCTATATTTATGTTTTCAAATATCACAACCCGATATAAAAGGCCTTGTTTGCCCTCTACACTCTACTACGTCTACGATGTCTATTTTCTAGGCAGAGCACAGAGAAACTTTGTGGTCTGGTCTCACATCAAATTTTCTATCAATCATGTCTCTTTTTCCTGGGGTATCGAACCAAAGAAAATTTGAGTTTTTTTTTTCTCTTCAATTTCTTTTCTCTCATTTTCTTGTGAATTTTTTTAATGTCAATTATATTCTGTTTCAAATCTATGTTTTTTTTTTATATATAATGTCTCAAATCAATTTTAGCATTTTAGATGAGCAAAAAAAAATCTATGTTATCATTTTACTTATAATGTTATCAAATTTCAAATTTTTAAGTATACATTTTCACATGATTTCAAAAAAAAGTATACATTTTCACATTATAAAAAAAATAAACTTTTTTATTGCTGGTTTTTAAAAAAATATTTAAATTTATAAATAAGGAAAATACTCACCGTTTTTTTAATACACAATTCACGATTACTTTTAAGACATAGATTAATAACTAAAAAAATTGTTATGTAAAAAATTTGTGTATTTAATAGTTGATATATCCAAAAATTTGATATTTATCTTTTTAATTGTATATTTTTTTGTATTCATTCTCATGTTATGTAAAAAAAATCATGCTTTACCATGCAGTAAAATCTCCCTCATCCATAAAAAAATAGAAGAGAGACTCTTTACACTATAATAAAGAGGAAAGAGGTTCTCCCAAAAAAAAAAAAAGGAAAGAGGTCAAGAGGAGGTTTATGTGGGATTTCTCCAACATTATTTCCTCAAGTTCTGTTTCACTCATGCCTTTATTCCCATTTCTCTCTATGTTGCCTTTTGAATTGATGATCTTTGTCCTTAAATAATCAATATATATACTTTTCAGTTCTTGAAAAGCAATTCTTCCAAAAAATTGTAAATTGTTATTACTCTTCTACATGACATGGCATAACTTGAATTCCATGTAATCTCTATTCTCTAGAGACCGGACGAGGTCCGTTAGAGCAACTGCATATGCTTAACATTTTGCACTCATTGAGGAGGTGCTTGACAAGCATGAGTGTTGTCCTCGGTGCTTGTGCTTGTGGATCAAATTAAATGGATGTGACAATCTATCTATGGATAATATATTTATAACTCATTGTTTTGGAAACTTTGCTGATGTGCCAACTTCTAGCCAAATAATTTCTCAGCACTCTTCTTAATCACTTTTTAATTTTAGTAATTTTTCAAACTTTTTTACTATGGTGAATTCTTTAATACCTATAAAATATTTAGAATAACTTTTATCCTATCTAGGTGGTCCAATCAAATGGTCCCGTCTTAATTATAGTATAACACTTCATCCTTGATTTTGATAACTCATTATTTTTTATTAAATTTTTTTAAAATTTTCTCGTTTTATTTTAGACCCAATAGGACCTATGTATCCCTTTTCACTTCCACCACTTTCATCCTTCGTGACCTTCATTTGCACCACCACTTTTAAAGAGTAACCATCATCATATCTGCAACCAAGGACAACCAAGCTTCCATCATATGTAAACCAAGACCACTGCTCCAGTCACTTTTAAGTTTCCTTACCCTTTTATTTATTTATGTTCTTTTAATTTTACGTAGCTTTAGCAGTGTTTGATCCTTTTTTCCGTAGTTTTTCTTTCTTAATCGTGTTTCTATCGAAATTAATGTTTGCTGCCTTTAGTTTAAGTGTTCGTCGAATTTAAGGTGTATTTTGACATGACCCCCGTATTGGATTACAATCAGAAAGGAGAGAGTCTACAACTACCTGATTAAAATATATTTGTTCAGTGCCTTGTCAGAAAATAGAGAAAGCAAATTTCCACATCAATTAAAAGCATTGTTGCTGCACCTCTGAATCAACAACTCTTCAGAACAAAGTGTACTCTTGGTCGCATATGTCAAAGTCCAACATCCTCAAGCATTTAATGGATACTCAGAACGACTCTTTGGCATTAATGGCATCCCAGAAGTTCAAGTTAAAGGAAATCACTTTCTGAAGATGTTTCTAACGACTCTTGAGTGTGAGCCTGGAGAGGTTAGGTGCAAAAATAATACTTGTATTATAATCTGATCAGTTATAGTGGATATACTTGGTGCTTCCAAGAACTGAACGTAGCCCTATTGATTTAGGGTGAACCGGTATAAATCTCTTGAGTAATATTCCTTACCCTAATCTCTTTACTTTATTTAAGAGTTTATTTGTTTTAGCTTTTAACCTAGGGATTTAAATTGTGAATATCAAATCTTTATTTAGTCTTTCTCTGCTTGCGTGTGTGGCTTCTAAATCAGACGTGTCATCCGTCTGATATTTACTTCCTTGCTTATTGCTTGTTGTGCCTGTGAAAACATTTTCAAAGTAGTTGAAAAAGTTGGTAAACACAATTCAGCCCCCTTCTTATGTTAACTTTGGTTATTTCGTAAACTGTATCGTAACACTTGGAATTTGTGTTGTAATACCTTAACATGGGTATTGGAAACTGAAAGATTCAAGAAAAAGAGTTAGACTTTATAAAATACGGAGCTTAGGCCGAAATCTAGTAAAAACCAGTAAAAACGGTATTTTAAGTGTTTCAAGTGATTTCGAAAGACTGTTTTGGGAAAGTTGGCATCTTTGTTGAAGTTTTCCTTCAAAATGATTTGGTTTTGGCTCAAGGTTTTGGTTTTAAGCCAAAAAGGATTTTAGTCTTCAAAGACTAGTATTTAAAGTAAAATGCAAAACTGTCTTATAAGTATCTAAAGTTTATCGCGAACTTGTTTTGAGAATTTAGTACATAGGTACCATTGTTAAATCTATATTCAAATGTTTTGGTTTTCACCAAAAGTTATGGTTTTAAACCAAAAAGGATTTGAGCCTGTAAAGACTACTATTTTAAGTCATATGAAAAACCTAAGTCATAAATGACTTAGTGAAAATACGAACTTAATGATTTATGACTTATGGTAAAGTAAGACCATTTGTCATAAAGTGTGGATAATTCAATATCCACACATCCATAAGACTTAATGAACTCAGAATAATTTGATTTCTTGAAAGCCAAGCAAAAGACTCCACTAGAAAAGTGCAAAGAAATAAATGACTGGGTTGTCGATCCAGTTCCATAATGTGTTAGGACTTGTAAGCAAGTGCCTTAAAACATCTTTACACAAACATGGAAAGTCTGCTTGAGAATTGTGGTTCAACGAAGGGCCGTTGATTCAGACTCGAGGATATCGTCCGTCTGAAATTGATATCAAATGGATTCCGGTGGGATCACGAGGTTTATCCGGTGGATAGACAAATTGAACGTATTCCAGCAATTTTGCCCAAACACATAGTTGATACTATTTTCTGTGAGGCCGTTGTGCCTAAGAAGCTGAGCTTCCCGGTTGTAGAGGTTTCATAAAGAGCCTGATGTCTTTCAGAGAGTTTGAGATAACATATGATTATGATTGTAGGTACATTTCATACTAACCACACATGGTGCCTGAGGTGGGCGGATGTGAAAACTGTACTAACCATTTCCTTTCCAAAATGTCAATTAGCTCCGGAGTTAGGATCGAGTATTCCTTGGGGCTGTGTAGGTATGTGACTATGCAGTTTCAGACAGTTTCTCTCTATTCTCGTGCCTCGGTGAATAGACAGTGTCTGGTACGCTTGGGTAAGCTTACCATTTTTTTGTGTATTGTATATTCTTGGAGTTTTGACCTATGGAGTGAGAATGGATAATAATATGGATATAATTATGTTGTAATATGTATGTGGGTCGTATCACTGTATGCCTGCTTTATGTGTATGATGAATCCCTCACCTTATTTTCTGTGTTTTCTGGTCTTCTGCTTCATTTCATGTTCTCCAACAAAGAAGGTAACACTGCTTCACCATCATAACCTGCCTTGGATATGAGACAGACTGGTCATGAGGACGCATCTTCAGGGATCAGTATATGGAAGATGTGAGAGCTCAACCCCAGTATGACTATGTCGTCCTTAGTGTTTTTGTTATACAATGATGACATCTCGTCATCGTTTTTGTACAAGCCAGCATGATGAATCCTTGTGTTTAGAACTAGTTTTATAGAGCTGCGTCTCCAAGGTTATTTATATTTTTCTTGGTCATGTCATTTTTTTATGGCGTTGTTATCTCTGTCTTTTGCTGTTTCTGTCTTTTCATGACTTTTATCTTTTGAAAGAATTTATGAAAGTATTATGTATATACGGGGAATGTAAGAAAATCTACTGCTCATTTTCCCATTTTTTGAATGTATATGTTTTAGGCCCGATGGTGGTTGGAAGATGTTAATAAATGTTAAGTACTACCTAATTTCTTATTTGCGAAAAGGAATAGGGAAAAATAAACCTGTATCTTCGAAAATTTTATTTTTCGCGTTAAACGATATTTGCGAACAGACAAATGTAGCGCCCGAGAAAGGTATTACATTCCTCATGAAATCTTTTAAGACTTGGTTGCTGTCGATTCACTATGAAGGAATTCATCTAAAATCATTCTTGAAAAATTTGTGAGGAATTATCCACATATCCTCCCAATCTCAAAGTAATTTATGTCTTTTTCTATAATGTTTATAAGGAAATAATTATTTGTCATTTATGGTTGCCTCTAGATAATCATTTTGCTCTTCCTTTTTAATCACACAACAAAAGATTTCGGTGGTAATCGATGTAGATGCAAAATCAGTAGAGGGACATGGAACCTTGTGCAGCTAGGGTTTATGAGGAGAGAAGATTGAAGAGTAACATGAGTGAGGGATGAGAGCTAGATTCGAGTTTGCCAAAAAAATGGGTCTTAGGTTTGGTCCATGCCCGTGAAGGAGACAGCAATGGCTTTGGTGTTGTCTTGTTCTTTTTCCAACACCAACGTCATTTGGCGGTGTCATAATGTCATTTGGGCACAAGGTTATCTTGAGGAGAGGGTGGGTTCTAGTGTGAAGTACCAGTTTTACTGGTACACTGGTATACCCCAAATTTTTTTTATCAGGAATGATTTTCAACCATTAGATATATTAATTAAATAATGGATGGTTAAGATTTATTGATCCAAAAAAATTTGAAAACAAAAAGAAAAAGAAAAATACCACTTTGCCCTTCTACACACCCACCCTACTGTGCAACCCTATTCTGTTTCGAGTGTGACTTCACTGCCACTGCAACGCTGCTTGCTGCCTTGCCGCCCGCCGCTGTCGTCACTCCACCGTCGCCGCTGCCGCGACGTGGCCGTCGCATGGGAAAACAGAGGAGAAGCAAAGAACGCGGGTCTCCCATATGCATTTTGTGTAGGATCCGGGGAGGGAGATAGACCTCCACTACGACTCAGGCGATTTCCTCCCTCTGCACAGCCTCCGATGAACCAGATCCGAACGCTGCTGCAGAGCCACGCCACTGCCGCGTTGCCGTCTCGTCTGAGACGCTCCACCTGCAGTCGCGAACGCCACCAGATCTGGCAAGTGGCTCTGTTTCGAGACCCTGTCCGTCACACCTAGCTCACCCCACCGACATCTGCTGGTCGAATCGGAGTTGGTTGGGGTGGTGACGGAAGGGAGGGGGTGGTGACGAAATCTGAATCGGTGGGGTGGAGTCGACGGAATCCGAATCCGCAGAGGGAGGTGGGGAAGGGCGGGATCGGAATCGGCATATGGAGGAGGGGAAGGGGCCGGAGAGTTGATGGTTGAGAGGTTGAGGGTGGTGACGGCGACGGTGGTGGGTGGCAGGCGGTGGTGGAGGGGTCGATGTTGAACTGAAAGGGGTAACAAGGGTATAATTGGGTTTTCTATTAAAAAAATGTATATTAAAAAAATTATTTAATGGTATACCAGTGTACCAGTAAAACTGGTACTTCACACTAGAACCCACCTGAGGAGAAAGGTATAAGTGTTTTTTTTTTTTTTTAATAAATTTAAAAATAATTAGACTGAAAAACAATAAGAAAGTTACATAAACATTTACATACCTGCACAAAGTAGGAACCATGTCACCCTAGTCAATGCCAATATATCATATTAAGCCCAATACAATCGTTTTCCCCAAAAAATAAAGTTGCATTTGGGCAAATTAATCTTTCCCAAAACACTTGCTAGACAGCTTAACAATTGGAGCACACGTGTTAATAAACATTCTTATTTCTTCCTTACTTCATTCGCGGGATACTATTTGGCATGTCCCGCTTTCATTTTCCCATTGGCTTGGAAACTCCCGCCATTTGGTCTTAAACAAAACCCTCCATAACCCACACAACACAGTACACCTCTTCATCTTCTTTGACACAAACCAGAGAGAGACTCTAAAATGGGCAGTGTCAGAAAGAAGAGTGAAGCATCTGCTGAAGATGTTGACACTGAAAGTGAAAATGAAGGGTCCACCAAAAGGACAAAAAATGGTGACGACTATTCAGGTTACGAGCAGATGAGGGACCAAAGGATCAAAGAGAACATGGAGAGAATGCACAAACTGGGCTTATTGGACTCTCTCTTAAGCTCAAGCAGCAAAACAAAAAACCACATGAAAAGAAGAAAACCACCCATATGAGTTACCACCCACAAGACGTTCTTCTAGGTTTGCTCCCCCTTTTGCATTTTATCCTTATTTCAAGTTTTTTTGTGAGTTTTGATGAAAAAGAAAAGGTAAAAGGAGCAAACTTTTTCATGGGTTCGTTCCCTTTTTTCCCTTTGTTTGTTCCCATTTTGGTGACGAGAAAATTGGTGTTGCGAGCAAAAGGAGATCAAATGATTCACTTATTTTTGTTATTATTGTTATATATGTTGCGACTTGTGAATTGTAATTGGTATGTATATTTTTAATGTGAGTTTGTTTGTAAAGTGAGCAGATGTATCACATTATATTATTTTGTTGGTTAAGATTGCTATGTGTCTCTTTAGATTGTTCACTTTAAGAACAAGTGTAACATTTAGAAGAGATAGGGATAGGGCTATAATGCAAAGATAAAAATAATAAAAGGGAATTTTTGGCATTTTTGTTGTTGTTCTAATTGTATAATTTGGGTTTGCATCCTTCATATGGTTGAAAATTTATATGTTGTTTGAACTTTGGTGGATATGGTAGGTAAATCTAATTTTTATATTGTTCATGGATTTATTCAGAATAATGACCCTGGCACCGGTTAACTATAACTATGCTGACTACCGTGGTAAAGCAAAGCATGATTCATCAAGTAAAGAAGAGAAGGAGGTGGAGATTTATATACCTGAAGGTACAAACCCTGAACTTTACACTGAAGAGCAGGAGAAGCTGCTGGGAGGTTGTGAGACCATTTGGGAATTGAATGTAGATGGATGTGATGTGGATGGGAACCGTATATATGATTCAATCAAGGGAGAGACATGCCATCAATGCAGGTAATGCTTTATTTTTTTGTAATTCATAATGCTCTCTAGGATATGCCTTATTTCCTTGTTTGGTTGATTAGTTTCTATTTATATGCGACATGAATTATTTTGAATAAAGAAACTATATACTTCTATTGTTAAGAAGATACATGGACTTACATTTGTGCATTCTTGTGTGTCTCATCTCCATGTTTTGTTTATGTAACTCTTTAATAAATGTTTCCTTTCCCTTGACCCATGTTCTCTATTTCCAAAATGTACTTATGTAAATATATTATAGATTCCAATCTCATTATAAAAAGCTTCTGTTTGTTCCCTTAAGTTGCAATTGTAGATTGCAATTCTTCTTTATGCTTGGTTCATTTGACATGTTTCATTTTGTAAAAGGAGATAGCCAAGTTTCATTTTATGTCAATCAGCTGGAATGAAAGCTTTATGCCAAGTGTTACATATTGGGTATTAGTTTTTGCTGCAGTTAGAACCAGCATGCTTTTGAATGTTCTTAGCTTAGAGAAAATGGTTTTAGGCATGTGATTGAAGAACTCAGCTCCAGTTTCTTTTTGTAGTTAATGTATACGTTGGCATATCAAGTCTTCCATATAATATGATACTTGTTTCCTTGATCATGGTGAAATATTTAGTAAACAATTTGTTTTCTTGCAGGCAGAAAACTCTTGGTCAGCATACCATCTGCAACAAATGTGAATTACCCCAAGGTCAGCTTTGTGGAGATTGCTTGTACACAAGGTAACATTGTTTAAGTTGAGTTTCAGATTGAGAAAAACACCTACTATTTTCATTCCAAACTTTGTTGGTGTATAGATCCTTTTAAAACTTAACAGAACATGTATAGCCTTGTGTCTGCCACTGCCATTCTGTCAAGGTTAATGGTAGTCAATTTCTACTAATACTTCATAGATATGGAGAAAATGTGGAAGAAGCCAACATTAATCACAAATGGACTTGCCCTGCTTGTCGGGGAATTTGCAACTGCAGTCGTTGCCGTAAGGCAAATGGTTGGATCCCTACCGGTAATATATACAGGAAGGTTAGTCATTGTACAATTTAACATTGGCTTTTGTTGTTTTCCTTTTGCTCTATCTTCTTCAGTTCCAAAAACAAATGTATCCAGTCATTTATAATTGCAGGTCATCATGAATGACTACATACATTTGTTTTTGCATTTTTAAAGGAAAAAAAAACTATCTTTCCCCTTCTTTAAAGGTGCTTATGATACTGTTATCCGATTAGAACATAATGTGCACTCTTTTTTAAAGGTTATCAATGAAAACTTCAAAGAGGAGGATGAGTTGGTTAAGAAAATATTACACGTTTTTATTGGAGAAGAGCACCAAACGCCTCAAAACTTTAACTTAGGTTTTCTTCTTTTTGCTTTTGCCTTTTGTGGTTTGGGATGGAGGAGGGAGTGTTGAGGAGATGGCCAAGATATGGATATTCTGGAACTGATCCCTCCTGTTTAATTTGTATTTATAAGGTGTCAAAGCTGGGATTCAAATCTGTGGCTCATTATCTGGTTCAAACTCGCCGTTCCGAGACAAACATGGAAGGCTCAGGTGCTGAAAATATTGTTGCTGTGGAAGAATCAGAGACCTCTGCAGATACCACACTCAATAGGCGAAGTCAAACGAGGAGGACCCTGAGTTGTTAAAAGGTGATCAGTTGGATCGAAAGGAGATCAAAGATCAAAGAACAAGGGTTTAAGATTGGTATACAAACTACATGAAGATGATGACATCTTGTTTTGATAATGAAGAAAGATGTTAGTTTTCTTATTTCTGTTGGAGACTGATACAAGCCTAGCCATTAGACAAGATGACTTTGTGGGCTTTTGCCATGAGTTTTGAGTCTTTTGACAACATTTTGGTAGGACAATTCAGAAGCAGTTTTATGGAGCATTAGAAGTTGTGTATAAACTGGAAAAAAATGATTAGGCTTGTTGATTCTATATTTAGAGATATTCCCAGTTTAGTTGCGGAATGTGATATATATTAGCTTTATGTGAAGGATTGCATCCACACCAGGTATTGTCTTGATCAATCATAACAGCTGTGTTTGTTATTGCTTATTATTGTTTATTTTGCTAAAAAAAAATCATTTTTTTAACTGAATAATAATTTTTTTAAACTTTTAGTATGTTTGTCTTTGTTTTTAAAATAAGAAAAACATAAAAATCATTTTTAGGGTTAAAATGAAAAGCAATTTGCATTAGCTTTTGGAAAAAAAAAATCAGTTTTTGAGCCCGTTTGTTTAAGGTTAAAAAATAAATTATTTTGATATAAAATAATTTAATGATTATTTTTAGAGATTTTTAAGAAAAGCAGAAGTTTGTGTTTGTTTACAATCAAAAAAATTATTTTTTTAAACACTAGTTAGTTATAAAAATGATTTTTTTTTTAAAAGCTAATGAAAGTTGTTTTTCATTTTAATTTTGAAAATGATTTTTTTTTTGCTTTTCATTATTTTCAAAAGCAAAGACAAACATACTAAAAGTTTAAAAAAAGATTATTCAATTAGAAAAAATGATTTTTTAACAAAATAAATAATAACAAACGTACTTATAACTAACTAGTGTTTAAAAAAATGATTATTTTATTGTAAATAAACATAAATTTGTTTATGCTTTTCTTTAAAATATATAAAAATAATCACTAAATTATTTTATATCAAAATTATTTATTTTTAATCTTAAACAAATGGGTTTCTATATCAGATTAAATGCAAAAATTGTAAGCATAAAAGTATTGCTAATATTTATTTTTTTAAAAAAAATGGAATTTACAAGATGAGGTAGAATATTACTTGGTCGCAGTTGGCTATGATATGTTATGAGAACGTTGTATTGAAAAACTATATTATTTGGAAGGATGTAACCAATATTTCATATTGTTTATTCATACTTTTCATTAACCAGTGAATTTTGTAAAATATAATTAAAATTACGATAAGGCTAGCAGTGTCTTTAGGCAACTTGAACTGTCAATGGCATTTGCGTATTTGTAATATTAGTCACTTCGTAGAAACTTTATGTAACTTTGGGAAGTTGTTATACGTCTAATAACATGACATGAAAAGAAAAATCCAACATAAGTGTATAGTAATGCCCACAAGTTTCTAAAAAACACGTTAACAATATAAATAAATCAAACTAATAGTCATATGGTGACGAAAAATTTTCATTATTTTGTTGCGCCTGCTTGTATTAACTTTAATATGCTTTAATTACTCCAATAATAAGAACTAAATTACTAGGATTGCTTTAGTGGTGGGATTTTAAGTAATTTGCGTGAAGTCATAGGTTTAAACTTCAAAGCCACCATTGTTAAATGAGTAATGCTAACATCGCACCCTTCATCACACTTCTCTTAACACACCTTCTATTATTGGGTGGATTTCATGTGGGATCGTGTGTTTTGGTGGGTCTCACTTGAAATCCATCCAATAATAAAGGGTATGTCGAGGAGGAGTGTGATAAAGAGTGTGATACTATCATTTTTCTCGTGCGTTAATTTCTTTTAACTGTCATCTAACGGTTCTTATTAACGATTCTTATTTCTCATATTAACAAGGAGTTCTCACTTGATATGCTCCACATATATATATATGACTAAGTGTTCACCTTGGTATCCTCTTGTTTGATTTAAATATGGGTGTTGGGAGTACTGATTTACTGGATATGATTTTCGGTAGGGGGTTAATGGTGGTAGAACTTTCTAATGGCTGGAACCATGTCAATGAAATAGGGGAAAACAATCTTGGGCATCTATAATTAATGCAGTTGGAATTGCAAATGAAAAATATGCGTGGTGACATGGGAAATGAATAGTAAATTCAAGTGTCATGGGTTCTGTTATTTGAAATTGGGAAATGGGTAGATTGATACAAAGATGGGAGATACATTAAAAGGACTATGATATATAAATAAGGAATGGAGTGTAGAAACGTAAAATTATGATTAGGATGATAGATTGATAGTGAGATATATATGGGGGGCTGTGAGATTTTTTTTTTTACACTAGATAAAATCTGGTTTTGGTCATTTTGTACAAAAATAACGGTTAGCATGGCTTTACTTTGGAACTTCGACTGTACTTTGCTTGAAATGCTCCTATTTAATTACACACAGTTTTATTAGGGGTTGAATGATTAGCTGAGCAAAATTTTTTGTTTAGACTACATATGTTGTTTGCCTTACCTATTATTTGTGTAAATTGTTGTTATCTTGCTTATTTTGTTATTATGACTTTGTATTATGCTTATTTAAATGATGAACTTTGATGTTGTTCTGGATTGCTTGATGATCATCCATAAGGCCTTTTTACCAACTAAATGCTGCTGAGTTTTATAAAACAATAAATTGAGAAAACATGTCTTAATACGATCCCTTGAATGAATGAATTAATGAGCATAATTGTCAATGATAAAGTGTGAATAAGAACGATGATGCCATCAGAGTAATGGTGATTGCTATGAGAACATTTTTTTTTATTATTATTGTCATGCATGCATCAATAAATCATGATATATCAGAATTGTTCTGGGAGTTACGCTGGTGCACGAGAATTGGGAAGGCAGGACCACGAGTCCTTGGAGATGAGTACTATGAAAGGTCATGGTGTTTGAATGAATTGATAGGTGGATCCCTTTTTTTAGACTATGGTTGACCGCACACAGTACTATATCGACTCCTGGCCTAACCAATATCATTGATGGTGGAGAGTGTATCGAGGGCACCCAATAGCATGAACTCCTGATCCGATTACTCCCTCGAGAACAAAAAGTCTCCATGGAGCAAGTTGATGAGACTGGGCCCACATGACATTGCATTTGCATTAGTATTGCATGCTTGATACTCACGGCTTTGGCTAATTGATATGGTAAGACTTTGATCCTTATGTGATGAAGCGTATTCTAATGACATATTTGTTTTGTGATAATCATGTCGATACTATGAGATATGTGTATGTATATATGTATCTATTTATATGTATATACTATTTGCGTATAAAAAAAATGAATTTTCAAAGACAAAATATTTTCGGGATTGGAAGACTCTACTTTTGATAAGTATCTGGAATTATGAAAACTATTTGTGAAAACCGATCCGGTGGAATTTCCATTAGGTCTATTTTGTTAATAAACACTTACTACTGAGAATTGTCAAGTTCTCACCCCACTTGTGTTTATGCAGCGTGGAAATTCTAGGTGCAATGCAGGAACTGATGACAGGCATGCTCGGAGGCGAAAGTGGAAGTGGATGAGACTCTAATAGAGAACATTAAATTTTTTATAGCTGGCCATGTTTGTAAACCAAGTGATGAAATTATTTTTGGCACAAAGTTTGATTTATTATATGCATTTGATTGGTTTTACATGCTTAGTCATAAGTGATTATTTAGCATAGACAGAAATGTAAATTGTTAGTAAAGAAAACAACATAAAAAGTAAAATTTAGTAATTAGGAAGTAGACTAGCCTAGCTAATGACCTAGACTAAGTAGGTGTTACATTTTAAAAATTTTATGATAATCTTTTCAAACACCAATAATTAGGTTGGCAGGTGAATTTGGGGATGTTACATGGGGCGCCCTAGAGCCTGCTGAAAATCTACTCAATTCTCAGCTCTGGCTCGTGACGCGAGCAGTGTCTCATGGGGCGAGACATCAATTTTATTCTTTTTGCTTGTTTTCTTCAATCTTTCCATGTTTTCTCGAGCTTCACTTTTAACCTGAAACTAAAAATAGCACCCAGTGCTTTATTTAACTCAAAAATAACAAAAATTCCTAAAAATTACTTAAAAGACTCAAAATGTTGCTCGAGGACAAATAAAGCCAAATTTGGGTGAAAACGAGATTAAACTTGCACAATTGGTATTGAAATTATGGTCTTTCTAACTATAAAACTAGATGAACCAAAGGTTTATCACTAGGCCAGGGAAACCTTTTGCTGCATCATCACAGTTGCACTTAATCATGTTGCAGATTGGAGGATGCCAAGCCACTTGCTTGACTCTTGGAGCTTTCCTGGGATGACCATTTACTCGGAATCCCTTCAACAAAACAAATTCTGGAATTAATGCAGACATGATTCCAGAGCTTACGTTGCCAGATAAAGAGACATTGGAGATAACTAGAACCTTGGCAGAGTGAAGTGAGATCCATTTGCTGTTAAGCTTGGCTTGGTTTCTGGAATACCAGATTATGCAAAAGACATTTATGATTCCAGCAATCACCACATCTAGATCTTGTGAACTCCAACCCCTATTGCAAACACTGAGTATAGAATCAATATTTGAAAGATCAATTTGAAGATTCAGCATACCACTAAGCCATGACCATAAATACTTTGAATAACTGCAATCATAAAAAAGATGGCTTGTAGACTCAGTTGCTGATCCACACCGAGAACATATTGGAACTATAATGCAGCCTCTACACCAAGGATTATCCTCAGTAGGCATTTTATTGTGAATGATCCTCCAAATAATGAAAGATTTGGAAGGAAGAATACACTGACTCCAAATCAGTTTTGACCACGATAAAGCATAACTGGTTGCAGGACAGAACTTCAAATAAACATCCTTAAAAGTTAAAGTACCAGAATCTGTATCACTCCACATAAGTTGATCATCAGTTGGAGTTCTAGGGATTGTGATGCCTTTTAATTCATAAGCAATGGCAGGACAGTGATCTAAAAGCACATGTGGAATACAACAATTACCATTATTTATGAAATCAGCAACCTTACTGCTAAGAGTACTACACCAATCATTAGGGACATTAATAAATTCAACAATTGGCTTAGACAACCATCTTTGGTTCCGGAAATTAATGTTGCAGCCATTACAATTTGCCAAGTTGCAGATTCCATAACATCTGGAATAACATACTTAATTCCTGACCAAATAGAAGAAGAGAGATGGTGATGCACAAGTCTGCCATGTCTAAAAACTCTAGCTTTTAACAAAGAAGTCCGTTGATTAGCTGATGAAACCAATTCCCAACCCAATTTCAACATTGCTGCCTTATTCACAAGCTTGAGTGACCTTATACCTAAGCCACCCTCTGAAACAGGTTTACAAACCTTCTTCCATGAGACTGTGACCACTTTCCTTGTACCTACATTATAAGACCAGACAAAGTTCCTGATCCATTTATCAATTTGGTTGAGCAAGCTAATTGGCCAAGCATAAATTCTGGAGCTATAGACCAGCATGCCAAAGATAACTGACTTCACCAATTCAACCCTTCCCATGATTGAAAGAATTAAACCCTTCCAAGATGAAAGCTTACTCTTAATCTTATCAGCAATAGGTTGAAGATGATACTTTTTAGGCTTGCCTTTAAAAAGGGAAACACCAATATAATTCAAAGGAATGCTGCCAACATTAAAACCAAGCACAATAGCAATTCTTGAAACTCTAGAAACAGGAAATGAGCCAACACAGAACTTAGATTTCTCTTTACTAATAACCTGACCAAAACATGCTCATAAGCATTAAAAAGATCCATCAAATGCTGCAAGATCTTAGAAGTAGCCCTATAGAATATAAGGACATCATCTGCATAAAGTATGTGACTTGGCATTTTAAATCCTCTAGGACTAGACATCAGCTGAAACTTGCCCTCATCTACCAATTTAATGATTCCCATACTAAGGACTTCTTCCGTAATACAAAGAGAAGAGGGGATAGGGGACCCCTTGTCTAACACCTCTTCTACAATTGAAAAATCCCACAACATGTCCATTTATAGATATTGATAGCTTTGCAAACAAAAGAATAGCATGAATCCAACTAAAAAATTTATTGTCAAACCCAAAAGAGTGGAGGACTTTAAGAAGAAAACTCCATTCTATTGTACCAAAGGCTTTTTTTTATATCAATCTTCATTGCTAAATAACCTCCAAAAGCCTTTTTATCCAGCAGATTAAAACATTTAGAAGCTGTGCATATACTGAGATTTCCCTACCCTTCACAAAACCTCGTTGATTGGCTGAAATGATTCTTGGAGCAACCAATGCCAATCTATCAGCTAGAACTTTTATGATAATTTTAAATTGAAAGTTTGCCAAAGAAATTGGCCTATACTGCTCCACACTGTCAGCACCTTCAACTTTAGGAATTAGAGTAACAATGTTAGAATTTAGGTTGGGAAGCAGCCGTCTAGTCTTGACAAATTGCAAAACTACATTAAAAACATCTAGAGCAATGATATCCCAATAATGCTGGAAAAAGAACCCTCCAAAACCATCTGGCCCTAGAGCTCCATTATAATTCATTGAGAACACTGCATTTTTTACTTCCTCATGGATGGCAAGTTTATAAGCATTGTATTTTCAGAATTGGAGACAATTGCAGAGATCATACTTTCCATAATACCATTGTCTTGACAGGGATTACTTGAGCCAAAGAGATTCATGTAGTAAGCCAAGATGTGCTGCTCAATGTCTGTTGAATTGTAAAGGACTTGCTCACCCTGTTTCATCATAGAAATATGTTTTGTAACTCCCTTGATCCTTGCTATTTGATGAAAGAATTCAATATTTTTGTCACCTTGAGCATGCCAATTAATTCTTGACTTTTCATGCCAGAAATCTTCCTCATAAGCTAGAGCCTGCTGCAACACCACTTGAGCATCCCTTTCTTTGATAAACAGATAATCAGTACAGCCACCAACACTAATATCCTGCTGGACTTGATCTAGAGAAGCCATGGCAGATTTAACCTGTTGATGCACATCCCCAAAGACATTTTTGTTCCAGTCTTTGAACTTCAACTTCAGATTTTTAAGTTTTTGGGAGAGAATAAACATAGGGCAGCCAACTACATTTTCCTTCCAAGTCTCAGAGACCAACTTCAAACAATCATGATGCCTAAACCACATTTTCATGAATTTGAAAGGGGAGTTATTCATTCTGTTTTCCTTCTTGAAAATCAGTAAGATAGGAAAATGGTCTGACTTACTTCTAGTGAGAGTGGTGCAAGAAACACTAGACCAGAAATTCAACCAATCTTCATTACAAATTTACCTATCAAGCCTTCTTTCTGTATAGTGCGAACCAACCCTACCATTAGACCGAGTATATTGTGATCCTCGGGTGTCAACATGGATCAAGTGAGAAAGATCAGTCCAATTCCTGAAATCTTCACAAGAGGCTCTAGGAGGCATACCACTACCTCTTTGTTCATGGGAACCTAACACAGAGTTAAAGTCCCCAATGAAACACCAAAGAGCCTTATGAGATTGTTGCAATGAATTCAGCTCAAACCATAGATGTCTCCTCACAATGTAGTTTGTAGAACCATAACAAGCAGATATAAAAACCATCTTTCCTTCTATTATAATAGAAAAAGACACATTTTGAGCAGAATTTGAAATAATAGAAGGAGAAAGTCTTTCAGAACAGAAGCACCAAAGATTAGGCAACAAGTTACCTTTATCATTTTCAGCAAAGAGTTTCAATTTCATACTTTTAAAGTAATTTGAAGGGACATCTTTAAAAGCAATCCAAGCTCGGCAATACAAAGGAAATCAGGATTATGCAGCTTATATAAGTTTTTAAGAACCAACCTTGTATTAAGGTTGCCAATGCCTCTAGCATTCCAGATAACAATTTCATTGATCAATATTAGAATTAACAGCCCTTGATCGGGTGTTATAGCCATCTCCAACCTTAAGAGCTCGCTTCTTTCTCAACCTCTTTCTTTGAGATTTAGAAAGAACTTGAGTAAAACCATCTTCATTAGTTTGTTGAACCAAATACTTGTTAGCAGATACGGTACCTAATTTATCTAACTGATTTTTAGCTGCCTCAATCTCAGGATCATCATCCCCTTCACTGCTCCAAAGTCTATCAATGATCCTCATATCCTTAGCTACTGAAATATTCAGCACCTGAGGAGTGTTTTGGACCACTTGATTCTGACCTGATCCACCTATAGAATGAGGCGTGTTTGAGACATAATCTGTAATACCTGTAGTAGAGCTAGAATTTTGCATCTCTGAACTAGCTGGCTGGGAGGGGCTGTCATACACATAAAGTGTTTGCAGATTAGCCACTCTTATGTTCTGAATATCTGATATAAGCTCTTCATCCACAGTAGCATTTTATATCCACTCTTGAACCATGAACAGTTGGGCTAGGACTGCCCCTTGAGAATTGCAGCATCCTTTGTCACACTAGCAGGATTATCTTCATTGTCTAAGGCATGGACATCCTGTTGATTTGGATCATTTATAAATCCAAAAATGGGATTTGGATTTTGTTGAATTAGCTGCTAAGAAAGCCTCACATTATTGACCCCAACAAGATCTTGTCTATCAGCTTCAATCTCTTTAATAAAAACATCCTTATTTGGACTGATGTTAACCGTCTTTGCACCATCTTCCTCATCAATCACATTCTCTTTTTGAACATGATCCTCAATATTCACAGTTGCTTCTATTTCTGCTGAGACCTCCTTATTACCTTGATCAACAAACTGCTTTGGAACTAAGTAATTTTTTTCTGGCAGGCAGTCTATTAATAATTCTTGGCTGATTCACCTCCTTTTTCTCAATAGGATCCTTGTTTTTCCTACAATTGACCAAAGTATAGCCAATTATCTGACAATAGGTGCAGAAATCAGGCAGCTTTTCATACTCAATGCCAACAAAGAAAGCAAATTCTTCCCTCTACACCAGAACTTAGTTTCGCAGTTTGGTATTTAGATCCACATCCACCAATACACGAGCAAAGTGTCCCAAGGAATGTTTGCTTGTTTACTCATCAAGACAATTGGAATGCCAATACTTCCAACTACTGCAAAAATAATCTTGGGGCTCCAATATTCTTGTGCTAATCCAGTGATCCGGATCCAACATTGAACATCGGTTTACCTTTGATTTGCTGGATTAAAATCGGGTGACCATGCAACAGTCTCAAGAAACCAGGATTTAAATTCCAAGATCCTATAGTTCTAACACTTCGCAGTTCTTCAATTGAAGAAAATTCAAATTCATAGAAGCCTCTTCCAAGAGGAATCAGGTTCCGTGGCTTAGTGGCTTCCATAGAGACGATAGCTTGCATCTTAAGTCATCAACTTTCATAGGGGAATCGCCTTTAGATAGCAAAATTCTGCATGTAGATGATTCTTGCACCTCTCTAGGTCGGCCCTATATTCATCTTTTGGATCTTGATTGAAATGGGACATCGTAAGAATTCTTTAAATCTTCCACGACAATCTTCTCTCCTGTTTCTTCTCCTTCTTCGAATACTCCAGAACAGAAAAAATCCTTTGCACAAGATTTAAAGAATTCTTACGATGTCCCATTTCAATCAAGATCCCAAAAGATGAATATAGGGCCGACCTAGAGAGGTGCAAGAATCATCTACATGGCAGAATTTTGCTATCTAAAGGCGATTCCCCTATGAAAGTTGATGACTTAAGATGCAAGCTATCGTCTCTATGGAAGCCACTAAGCCACCGGAACCTGATTCCTCTTGGAAGAGGCTTCTATGAATTTGAATTTTCTTCAATTGAAGAACTGCGAAGTGTTAGAACTATAGGATCTTGGAATTTAAATCCTGGTTTCTTGAGACTGTTTGCATGGTCACCCGATTTTAATCCAGCAAATCAAAGGTAAACCGATGTTCAATGTTGGATCCGGATCACTGGATTAGCACAAGAATATTGGAGCCCCAAGATTATTTTTGCAGTAGTTGGAAGTATTGGCATTCCAATTTGTCTTGATGAGTAAACAAGCAAACATTCCTTGGGACACTTTGCTCGTGTATTGGTGGATGTGGATCTAAATACCAAACTGCGAAACTAAGTTCTGGTGTAGAGGGAAGAATTTGCTTTCTTTGTTGGCATTGAGTATGAAAAGCTGCCTGATTTCTGCACCTATTGTCAGATAATTGGCTATACTTTGGTCAATTGTAGGAAAAACAAGGATCCTATTGAGAAAAAGGAGGTGAATCAGCCAAGAATTATTAATAGACTGCCTGCCAGACAAAAAATTACTTAGTTCCAAAGCAGTTTGTTGATCAAGGTAATAAGGAGGTCTCAGCAGAAATAGAAGCAACTGTGAATATTGAGGATCATGTTCAAAAAGAGAATGTGATTGATGAGGAAGATGGTGCAAAGACGGTTAACATCAGTCCAAATAAGGATGTTTTTATTAAAGAGATTGAAGCTGATAGACAAGATCTTGTTGGGGTCAATAATGTGAGGCTTTCTTAGCAGCTAATTCAACAAAATCCAAATCCCATTTTTGGATTTATAAATGATCCAAATCAACAGGATGTCCATGCCTTAGACAATGAAGATAATCCTGCTAGTGTGACAAAGGATGCTGCTAATTCTCAAGGGGGCAGTCCTAGCCCAACTGTTCATGGTTCAAGAGTGGATATAAAATGCTACTGTGGATGAAGAGCTTATATCAGATATTCAGAACATAAGAGTGGCTAATCTGCAAACACTTTATGTGTATGACAGCCCCTCCCAGCCAGCTAGTTCAGAGATGCAAAATTCTAGCTCTACTACAGGTATTACAGATTATGTCTCAAACACGCCTCATTCTATAGGTGGATCAGGTCAGAATCAAGTGGTCCAAAACACTCCTCAGGTGCTGAATATTTCAGTAGCTAAGGATATGAGGATCATTGATAGACTTTGGAGCAGTGAAGGGGATGATGATCCTGAGATTGAGGCAGCTAAAAATCAGTTAGATAAATTAGGTACCGTATCTGCTAACAAGTATTTGGTTCAACAAACTAATGAAGATGGTTTTACTCAAGTTCTTTCTAAATCTCAAAGAAAGAGGTTGAGAAAGAAGCGAGCTCTTAAGGTTGGAGATGGCTATAACACCCGATCAAGGGCTGTTAATTCTAATATTGATCAATGAAATTGTTATCTGGAATGCTAGAGGCATTGGCAACCTTAATACAAGGTTGGTTCTTAAAAACTTATATAAGCTGCATAATCCTGATTTCCTTTGTATTGCCGAGCCTTGGATTGCTTTTAAAGATGTCCCTTCAAATTACTTTAAAAGTATGAAATTGAAACTCTTTGCTGAAAATGATAAAGGTAACTTGTTGCCTAATCTTTGGTGCTTCTGTTCTGAAAGACTTTCTCCTTCTATTATTTCAAATTCTGCTCAAAATGTGTCTTTTTCTATTATAATAGAAGGAAAGATGGTTTTTATATCTGCTTGTTATGGTTCTACAAACTACATTGTGAGGAGACATCTATGGTTTGAGCTGAATTCATTGCAACAATCTCATAAGGCTCTTTGGTGTTTCATTGGGGACTTTAACTCTGTGTTAGGTTCCCATGAACAAAGAGGTAGTGGTATGCCTCCTAGAGCCTCTTGTGAAGATTTCAGGAATTGGACTGATCTTTCTCACTTGATCCATGTTGACACCCGAGGATCACAATATACTCGGTCTAATGGTAGGGTTGGTTCGCACTATACAGAAAGAAGGCTTGATAGGTAAATTTGTAATGAAGATTGGTTGAATTTCTGGTCTAGTGTTTCTTGCACCACTCTCACTAGAAGTAAGTCAGACCATTTTCCTATCTTACTGATTTTCAAGAAGGAAAACAGAATGAATAACTCCCCTTTCAAATTCATGAAAATGTGGTTTAGGCATCATGATTGTTTGAAGTTGGTCTCTGAGACTTGGAAGGAAAATGTAGTTGGCTGCCCTATGTTTATTCTCTCCCAAAAACTTAAAAATCTGAAGTTGAAGTTCAAAGACTGGAACAAAAATGTCTTTGGGGATGTGCATCAACAGGTTAAATCTGCCATGGCTTCTCTAGATCAAGTCCAGCAGGATATTAGTGTTGGTGGCTGTACTGATTATCTGTTTATCAAAGAAAGGGATGCTCAAGTGGTGTTGCAGCAGGCTCTAGCTTATGAGGAAGATTTCTGGCATGAAAAGTCAAGAATTAATTGGCATGCTCAAGGTGACAAAAATATTGAATTCTTTCATCAAATAGCAAGGATCAAGGGAGTTACAAAACATATTTCTATGATGAAACAGGGTGAGCAAGTCCTTTACAATTCAACAGACATTGAGCAGCACATCTTGGCTTACTACATGAATCTCTTTGGCTCAAGTAATCCCTGTCAAGACAATGGTATTATGGAAAGTATGATCTCTGCAATTGTCTCCAATTCTGAAAATACAATGCTTATAAACTTGCCATCCATGAGGAAGTAAAAAATGCAGTGTTCTCAATGAATTATAATGGAGCTCTAGGGCCAGATGGTTTTGGAGGGTTCTTTTTCCAGCATTATTGGGATATCATTGCTCTAGATGTTTTTAATGTAGTTTTGCAATTTGTCAAGACTAGACGGCTGCTTCCCAACCTAAATTCTAACATTGTTACTCTAATTCCTAAAGTTGAAGGTGCTGACAGTGTGGAGCAGTATAGGCCAATTTCTTTGGCAAACTTTCAATTTAAAATTATCATAAAAGTTCTAGCTGATAGATTGGCATTGGTTGCTCCAAGAATCATTTCAGCCAATCAACGAGGTTTTGTGAAGGGTAGGGAAATCTCAGTATATGCACAGCTTCTAAATGTTTTAATCTGCTGGATAAAAAGGCTTTTGGAGGTTATTTAGCAATGAAGATTGATATAAAAAAAAGCCTTTGGTACAATAGAATGGAGTTTTCTTCTTAAAGTCCTCCACTCTTTTGGGTTTGACAATAAATTTTTTAGTTGGATTCATGCTATTCTTTTGTTTGCAAAGCTATCAATATCTATAAATGGACATGTTGTGGGATTTTTCAATTGTAGAAGAGGTGTTAGACAAGGGGTCCCCTATCCCCTCTTCTCTTTGTATTACGGAAGAAGTCCTTAGTATGGGAATCATTAAATTGGTAGATGAGGGCAAGTTTCAGCTGATGTCTAGTCCTAGAGGATTTAAAATGCCAAGTCACATACTTTATGCAGATGATGTCCTTATATTCTATAGGGCTACTTCTAAGATCTTGCAGCATTTGATGGATCTTTTTAATGCTTATGAGCATGTTTTGGTCAGGTTATTAGTAAAGAGAAATCTAAGTTCTGTGTTGGCTCATTTCCTGTTTCTAGAGTTTCAAGAATTGCTATTGTGCTTGGTTTTAATGTTGGCAGCATTCCTTTGAATTATATTGGTGTTTCCCTTTTTAAAGGCAAGCCTAAAAAGTATCATCTTCAACCTATTGCTGATAAGATTAAGAGTAAGCTTTCATCTTGGAAGGGTTTAATTCTTTCAATCATGGGAAGGGTTGAATTGGTGAAGTCAGTTATCTTTGGCATGCTGGTCTATAGCTCCAGAATTTATGCTTGGCCAATTAGCTTGCTCAACCAAATTGATAAATGGATCAGGAACTTTGTCTGGTCTTATAATGTAGGTACAAGGAAAGTGGTCACAGTCTCATGGAAGAAGGTTTGTAAACCTGTTTCAGAGGGTGGCTTAGGTATAAGGTCACTCAAGCTTGTGAATAAGGCAGCAATGTTGAAATTGGGTTGGGAATTGGTTTCATCAGCTAATCAACGGACTTCTTTGTTAAAAGCTAGAGTTTTTAGACATGGCAGACTTGTGCATCACCATCTCTCTTCTTCTATTTGGTCAGGAATTAAGTATGTTATTCCAGATGTTATGGAATCTGCAACTTGGCAAATTGTAATGGCTGCAACATTAATTTCCGGAACCAAAGATGGTTGTCTAAGCCAATTGTTGAATTTATTAATGTCCCTAATGATTGGTGTAGTACTCTTAGCAGTAAGGTTGCTGATTTCATAAATAATGGTAATTGTTGTATTCCACATGTGCTTTTAGATCACTGTCCTGCCATTGCTTATGAATTAAAAGGCATCACAATCCCTAGAACTCCAACTGATGATCAACTTATGTGGAGTGATACAGATTCTGGTACTTTAACTTTTAAGGATGTTTATTTGAAGTTCTGTCCTGCAACCAGTTATGCTTTATCGTGGTCAAAACTGATTTGGAGTCAGTGTATTCTTCCTTCCAAATCTTTCATTATTTGGAGGATCATTCACAATAAAATGCCTACTGAGGATAATCCTTGGTGTAGAGGCTGCATTATAGTTCCAATATGTTCTCGGTGTGGATCAGCAACTGAGTCTACAAGCCATCTTTTTTATGATTGCAGTTATTCAAAGTATTTATGGTCATGGCTTAGTGGTATGCTGAATCTTCAAATTGATCTTTCAAATATTGATTCTATACTCAGTGTTTGCAATAGGGGTTGGAGTTCACAAGATCTAGATGTGGTGATTGCTGGAATCATAAATGTCTTTTGCATAATCTGGTATTCCAGAAACCAAGCCAAGCTTAACAGCAAATGGATCTCACTTCACTCTGCCAAGGTTCTAGTTATCTCCAATGTCTCTTTATCTGGCAACGTAAGCTCTGGAATCATGTCTGCATTAATTCCAGAATTTGTTTTGTTGAAGGGATTCCGAGTAAATGGTCATCCCAGGAAAGCTCCAAGAGTCAAGCAAGTGGCTTGGCATCCTCCAATCTGCAACATGATTAAGTGCAACTGTGATGATGCAGCAAAAGGTTTCCCTGGCCTAGTGATAAACCTTTGGTTCATCTAGTTTTATAGTTAGAAAGACCATAATTTCAATACCAATTGTGCAAGTTTAATCTCGTTTTCACCCAAATTTGGCTTTATTTGTCCTCGAGCAACATTTTGAGTCTTTTAAGTAATTTTTAGGAATTTTTGTTATTTTTGAGTTAAATAAAGCACTGGGTGCTATTTTTAGTTTCAGGTTAAAAGTGAAGCTCGAGAAAACATGGAAAGATTGAAGAAAACAAGCAAAAAGAATAAAATTGATGTCTCGCCCCATGAGACACTGCTCGCGTCACGAGCCAGAGCTGAGAATTGAGTAGATTTTCAGCAGGCTCTAGGGCGCCCCATGTAACATCCCCAAATTCACCTGCCAACCTAATTATTGGTGTTTGAAAAGATTATCATAAAATTTTTAAAATGTAACACCTACTTAGTCTAGGTCATTAGCTAGGCTAGTCTACTTCCTAATTACTAAATTTTACTTTTTATGTTGTTTTCTTTACTAACAATTTACATTTCTGTCTATGCTAAATAATCACTTATGACTAAGCATGTAAAACCAATCAAATGCATATAATAAATCAAACTTTGTGCCAAAATAATTTCATCACTTGGTTTACAAACATGGCCAGCTATAAAAAATTTAATGTTCTCTATTAGAGTCTCATCCACTTCCACTTTCGCCTCCGAGCATGCCTGTCATCAGTTCCTGCATTGCACCTAGAATTTCCACGCTGCATAAACACAAGTGGGGTGAGAACTTGACAATTCTCAGTAGTAAGTGTTTATTAACAAAATAGACCTAATGGAAATTCCACCGGATCGGTTTTCACAAATAATTTTCATAATTCCAGATACTTATCAAAAGTAGAGTCTTCCAATCCCGAAAATATTTTGTCTTTGAAAATTCATTTTTTTTATACGCAAATAGTATATACATATAAATAGATACATATATACATACACATATCTCATAGTATCGACATGATTATCACAAAAACAAATATGTCATTAGAATACGCTTCATCACATAAGGATCAAAGTCTTACCATATCAATTAGCCAAAGCCGTGAGTATCAAGCATGCAATACTAATGCAAATGCAATGTCATGTGGGCCCAGTCTCATCAACTTGCTCCATGGAGACTTTTTGTTCTCGAGGGAGTAATCGGATCAGGAGTTCATGCTATTGGGTGCCCTCGATACACTCTCCACCATCAATGATATTGGTTAGGCCAGGAGTCGATATAGTACTGTGTGCGGTCAACCATAGTCTAAAAAAAGGGATCCACCTATCAATTCATTCAAACACCATGACCTTTCATAGTACTCATCTCCAAGGACTCGTGGTCCTGCCTTCCCAATTCTCGTGCACCAGCGTAACTCCCAGAACAATTCTGATATATCATGATTTATTGATGCATGCATGACAATAATAATAAAAAAAAATGTTCTCATAGCAATCACCATTACTCTGATGGCATCATCGTTCTTATTCACACTTTATCATTGACAATTATGCTCATTAATTCATTCATTCAAGGGATCGTATTAAGACATGTTTTCTCAATTTATTGTTTTATAAAACTCAGCAGCATTTAGTTGGTAAAAAGGCCTTATGGATGATCATCAAGCAATCCAGAACAACATCAAAGTTCATCATTTAAATAAGCATAATACAAAGTCATAATAACAAAATAAGCAAGATAACAACAATTTACACAAATAATAGGTAAGGCAAACAACATATGTAGTCTAAACAAAAAATTTTGCTCAGCTAATCATTCAACCCCTAATAAAACTGTGTGTAATTAAATAGGAGCATTTCAAGCAAAGTACAGTCGAAGTTCCAAAGTAAAGCCATGCTAACCGTTATTTTTGTACAAAATGACCAAAACCAGATTTTATCTAGTGTAAAAAAAAAAATCTCACAGCCCCCCATATATATCTCACTATCAATCTATCATCCTAATCATAATTTTACGTTTCTACACTCCATTCCTTATTTATATATCATAGTCCTTTTAATGTATCTCCCATCTTTGTATCAATCTACCCATTTCCCAATTTCAAATAACAGAACCCATGACACTTGAATTTACTATTCATTTCCCATGTCACCACGCATATTTTTCATTTGCAATTCCAACTGCATTAATTATAGATGCCCAAGATTGTTTTCCCCTATTTCATTGACATGGTTCCAGCCATTAGAAAGTTCTACCACCATTAACCCCCTACCGAAAATCATATCCAGTAAATCAGTACTCCCAACACCCATATTTAAATCAAACAAGAGGATACCAAGGTGAACACTTAGTCATATATATATATATGTGGAGCATATCAAGTGAGAACTCCTTGTTAATATGAGAAATAAGAATCGTTAATAAGAACCGTTAGATGACAGTTAAAAGAAATTAACGCACGAGAAAAATGATAGTATCACACTCTTTATCACACTCCTCCTCGACATACCCTTTATTATTGGATGGATTTCAAGTGAGACCCACCAAAACACACGATCCCACATGAAATCCACCCAATAATAGAAGGTGTGTTAAGAGAAGTGTGATGAAGGGTGCGATGTTAGCATTACTCATTTAACAATGGTGGCTTTGAAGTTTAAACCTATGACTTCACGCAAATTACTTAAAATCCCACCACTAAAGCAATCCTAGTAATTTAGTTCTTATTATTGGAGTAATTAAAGCATATTAAAGTTAATACAAGCAGGCGCAACAAAATAATGAAAATTTTTCGTCACCATATGACTATTAGTTTGATTTATTTATATTGTTAACGTGTTTTTTAGAAACTTGTGGGCATTACTATACACTTATGTTGGATTTTTCTTTTCATGTCATGTTATTAGACGTATAACAACTTCCCAAAGTTACATAAAGTTTCTACGAAGTGACTAATATTACAAATACGCAAATGCCATTGACAGTTCAAGTTGCCTAAAGACACTGCTAGCCTTATCGTAATTTTAATTATATTTTACAAAATTCACTGGTTAATGAAAAGTATGAATAAACAATATGAAATATTGGTTACATCCTTCCAAATAATATAGTTTTTCAATACAACGTTCTCATAACATATCATAGCCAACTGCGACCAAGTAATATTCTACCTCATCTTGTAAATTCCATTTTTTTAAAAAAATAAATATTAGCAATACTTTTATGCTTACAATTTTTGCATTTAATCTGATATAGAAACCCATTTGTTTAAGATTAAAAATAAATAATTTTGATATAAAATAATTTAGTGATTATTTTTATATATTTTAAAGAAAAGCATAAACAAATTTATGTTTATTTACAATAAAATAATCATTTTTTTAAACACTAGTTAGTTATAAGTACGTTTGTTATTATTTATTTTGTTAAAAAATCATTTTTTCTAATTGAATAATCTTTTTTTAAACTTTTAGTATGTTTGTCTTTGCTTTTGAAAATAATGAAAAGCAAAAAAAAAATCATTTTCAAAATTAAAATGAAAAACAACTTTCATTAGCTTTTAAAAAAAAAATCAATTTTTATAACTAACTAGTGTTTAAAAAAATAATTTTTTTGATTGTAAACAAACACAAACTTCTGCTTTTCTTAAAAATCTCTAAAAATAATCATTAAATTATTTTATATCAAAATAATTTATTTTTTAACCTTAAACAAACGGGCTCAAAAACTGATTTTTTTTTTTCCAAAAGCTAATGCAAATTGCTTTTCATTTTAACCCTAAAAATGATTTTTTATGTTTTTTCTTATTTTAAAAACAAAGACAAACATACTAAAAGTTTAAAAAAATTATTATTCAGTTAAAAAAATGATTTTTTTTTAGCAAAATAAACAATAATAAGCAATAACAAACACAGCTGTTATGATTGATCAAGACAATACCTGGTGTGGATGCAATCCTTCACATAAAGCTAATATATATCACATTCCGCAACTAAACTGGGAATATCTCTAAATATAGAATCAACAAGCCTAATCATTTTTTTCCAGTTTATACACAACTTCTAATGCTCCATAAAACTGCTTCTGAATTGTCCTACCAAAATGTTGTCAAAAGACTCAAAACTCATGGCAAAAGCCCACAAAGTCATCTTGTCTAATGGCTAGGCTTGTATCAGTCTCCAACAGAAATAAGAAAACTAACATCTTTCTTCATTATCAAAACAAGATGTCATCATCTTCATGTAGTTTGTATACCAATCTTAAACCCTTGTTCTTTGATCTTTGATCTCCTTTCGATCCAACTGATCACCTTTTAACAACTCAGGGTCCTCCTCGTTTGACTTCGCCTATTGAGTGTGGTATCTGCAGAGGTCTCTGATTCTTCCACAGCAACAATATTTTCAGCACCTGAGCCTTCCATGTTTGTCTCGGAACGGCGAGTTTGAACCAGATAATGAGCCACAGATTTGAATCCCAGCTTTGACACCTTATAAATACAAATTAAACAGGAGGGATCAGTTCCAGAATATCCATATCTTGGCCATCTCCTCAACACTCCCTCCTCCATCCCAAACCACAAAAGGCAAAAGCAAAAAGAAGAAAACCTAAGTTAAAGTTTTTGAGGCGTTTGGTGCTCTTCTCCAATAAAAACGTGTAATATTTTCTTAACCAACTCATCCTCCTCTTTGAAGTTTTCATTGATAACCTTTAAAAAAGAGTGCACATTATGTTCTAATCGGATAACAGTATCATAAGCACCTTTAAAGAAGGGGAAAGATAGTTTTTTTTTCCTTTAAAAATGCAAAAACAAATGTATGTAGTCATTCATGATGACCTGCAATTATAAATGACTGGATACATTTGTTTTTGGAACTGAAGAAGATAGAGCAAAAGGAAAACAACAAAAGCCAATGTTAAATTGTACAATGACTAACCTTCCTGTATATATTACCGGTAGGGATCCAACCATTTGCCTTACGGCAACGACTGCAGTTGCAAATTCCCCGACAAGCAGGGCAAGTCCATTTGTGATTAATGTTGGCTTCTTCCACATTTTCTCCATATCTATGAAGTATTAGTAGAAATTGACTACCATTAACCTTGACAGAATGGCAGTGGCAGACACAAGGCTATACATGTTCTGTTAAGTTTTAAAAGGATCTATACACCAACAAAGTTTGGAATGAAAATAGTAGGTGTTTTTCTCAATCTGAAACTCAACTTAAACAATGTTACCTTGTGTACAAGCAATCTCCACAAAGCTGACCTTGGGGTAATTCACATTTGTTGCAGATGGTATGCTGACCAAGAGTTTTCTGCCTGCAAGAAAACAAATTGTTTACTAAATATTTCACCATGATCAAGGAAACAAGTATCATATTATATGGAAGACTTGATATGCCAACGTATACATTAACTACAAAAAGAAACTGGAGCTGAGTTCTTCAATCACATGCCTAAAACCATTTTCTCTAAGCTAAGAACATTCAAAAGCATGCTGGTTCTAACTGCAGCAAAAACTAATACCCAATATGTAACACTTGGCATAAAGCTTTCATTCCAGCTGATTGACATAAAATGAAACTTGGCTATCTCCTTTTACAAAATGAAACATGTCAAATGAACCAAGCATAAAGAAGAATTGCAATCTACAATTGCAACTTAAGGGAACAAACAGAAGCTTTTTATAATGAGATTGGAATCTATAATATATTTACATAAGTACATTTTGGAAATAGAGAACATGGGTCAAGGGAAAGGAAACATTTATTAAAGAGTTACATAAACAAAACATGGAGATGAGACACACAAGAATGCACAAATGTAAGTCCATGTATCTTCTTAACAATAGAAGTATATAGTTTCTTTATTCAAAATAATTCATGTCGCATATAAATAGAAACTAATCAACCAAACAAGGAAATAAGGCATATCCTAGAGAGCATTATGAATTACAAAAAAATAAAGCATTACCTGCATTGATGGCATGTCTCTCCCTTGATTGAATCATATATACGGTTCCCATCCACATCACATCCATCTACATTCAATTCCCAAATGGTCTCACAACCTCCCAGCAGCTTCTCCTGCTCTTCAGTGTAAAGTTCAGGGTTTGTACCTTCAGGTATATAAATCTCCACCTCCTTCTCTTCTTTACTTGATGAATCATGCTTTGCTTTACCACGGTAGTCAGCATAGTTATAGTTAACCGGTGCCAGGGTCATTATTCTGAATAAATCCATGAACAATATAAAAATTAGATTTACCTACCATATCCACCAAAGTTCAAACAACATATAAATTTTCAACCATATGAAGGATGCAAACCCAAATTATACAATTAGAACAACAACAAAAATGCCAAAAATTCCCTTTTATTATTTTTATCTTTGCATTATAGCCCTATCCCTATCTCTTCTAAATGTTACACTTGTTCTTAAAGTGAACAATCTAAAGAGACACATAGCAATCTTAACCAACAAAATAATATAATGTGATACATCTGCTCACTTTACAAACAAACTCACATTAAAAATATACATACCAATTACAATTCACAAGTCGCAACATATATAACAATAATAACAAAAATAAGTGAATCATTTGATCTCCTTTTGCTCGCAACACCAATTTTCTCGTCACCAAAATGGGAACAAACAAAGGGAAAAAAGGGAACGAACCCATGAAAAAGTTTGCTCCTTTTACCTTTTCTTTTTCATCAAAACTCACAAAAAAAACTTGAAATAAGGAATAAAATGCAAAAGGGGGAGCAAACCTAGAAGAACGTCTTGTGGGTGGTAACTCATTATGGGTGGTTTTCTTCTTTTCATGTGGTTTTTTGTTTTGCTGCTTGAGCTTAAGAGAGAGGTCCAATAAGCCCAGTTTGTGCATTCTCTCCATGTTCTCTTTGATCCTTTGGTCCCTCATCTGCTCGTAACCTGAATAGTCGTCACCATTTTTTGTCCTTTTGGTGGACCCTTCATTTTCACTTTCAGTGTCAACATCTTCAGCAGATGCTTCACTCTTCTTTCTGACACTGCCCATTTTAGAGTCTCTCTCTGGTTTGTGTCAAAGAAGATGAAGAGGTGTACTGTGTTGTGTGGGTTATGGAGGGTTTTGTTTAAGACCAAATGGCGGGAGTTTCCAAGCCAATGGGAAAATGAAAGCGGGACATGCCAAATAGTATCCCCGAACGAATGAAGTAAGGAAAGAAAATAAGAAATGTTTATTAACACGTGTGCTTCCAATTGTTAAGCTGTCTAGCAAGTGTTTTGGGAAAGATTAATTTGCCCAAATGCAACTTTATTTTTTGGGGAAAACGATTGTATTGGGCTTAATATGATATATTGGCATTGACTAGGGTGACATGGTTCCTACTTTGTGCAGGTATGTAAATGTTTATGTAACTTTCTTATTGTTTTTCAGTCTAATTATTTTTTAAATTTATTAAAAAAAAAAAAAAAACACTTATACCTTTCTCCTCAGGTGGGTTCTAGTGTGAAGTACCAGTTTTACTGGTACACTGGTATACCATTAAATAATTTTTTTAATATACATTTTTTTAATAGAAAACCCAATTATACCCTTGTTACCCCTTTCAGTTCAACATCGACCCCTCCACCACCGCCTGCCACCCACCACCGTCGCCGTCACCACCCTCAACCTCTCAACCATCAACTCTCCGGCCCCTTCCCCTCCTCCATATGCCGATTCCGATCCCGCCCTTCCCCACCTCCCTCTGCGGATTCGGATTCCGTCGACTCCACCCCCACCGATTCAGATTTCGTCACCACCCCCTCCCTTCCGTCACCACCCCAACCAACTCCGATTCGACCAGCAGATGTCGGTGGGGTGAGCTAGGTGTGACGGACAGGGTCTCGAAACAGAGCCACTTGCCAGATCTGGTGGCGTTCGCGACTGCAGGTGGAGCGTCTCAGACGAGACGGCAACGCGGCAGTGGCGTGGCTCTGCAGCAGCGTTCGGATCTGGTTCATCGGAGGCTGTGCAGAGGGAGGAAATCGCCTGAGTCGTAGTGGAGGTCTATCTCCCTCCCCGGATCCTACACAAAATGCATATGGGAGACCCGCGTTCTTTGCTTCTCCTCTGTTTTCCCATGCGACGGCCACGTCGCGGCAGCGGCGACGGTGGAGTGACGACAGCGGCGGGCGGCAAGGCAGCAAGCAGCGTTGCAGTGGCAGTGAAGTCACACTCGAAACAGAATAGGGTTGCACAGTAGGGTGGGTGTGTAGAAGGGCAAAGTGGTATTTTTCTTTTTCTTTTTTGTTTTCAAATTTTTTTGGATCAATAAATCTTAACCATCCATTATTTAATTAATATATCTAATGGTTGAAAATCATTCCTGATAAAAAAAATTTGGGGTATACCAGTGTACCAGTAAAACTGGTACTTCACACTAGAACCCACCCTCTCCTCAAGATAACCTTGTGCCCAAATGACATTATGACACCGCCAAATGACGTTGGTGTTGGAAAAAGAACAAGACAACACCAAAGCCATTGCTGTCTCCTTCACGGGCATGGACCAAACCTAAGGACCCATTTTTTTGGCAAACTCGAATCTAGCTCTCATCCCTCACTCATGTTACTCTTCAATCTTCTCTCCTCATAAACCCCTAGCCTGCACAATGGTTCCATGTCCCGTCATACTGATTTTGCATCTACATCGATTACCACCGAAATCTTTTGGTTGTGTGATTAAAAAGGAAGAGCAAAATGATTATCTAGAGGCAACCATAAATGACAAATAATTATTTCCTTATAAACATTATAGAAAAAGACATAAATTACTTTGAGATTGGGAGGATATGTGGATAATTCCTCACAAATTTTTCAAGAATGATTTTAGATGAATTCCTTCATAGTGAATCGACAGCAACCAAGTCTTAAAAGATTTCATGAGGAATGTAATACCTTTCTCGGGCGCTACATTTGTCTGTTCGCAAATATCGTTTAACGCGAAAAATAAAATTTTTCGAAGATACAGGTTTATTTTTCCCTATTCCTTTTCGCAAATAAGAAATTAGGTAGTACTTAACATTTATTAACATCTTCCAACACCATCGGGCCTAAAACATATACATTCAAAAAATGGGAAAATGAGCAGTAGATTTTCTTACATTCCCCGTATATACATAATACTTTCATAAATTCTTTCAAAAGATAAAAGTCATGAAAAGACAGAAACAGCAAAAGACAGAGATAACAACGCCATAAAAAAATGACATGACCAAGAAAAATATAAATAACCTTGGAGACGCAGCTCTATAAAACTAGTTCTAAACACAAGGATTCATCATGCTGGCTTGTACAAAAACGATGACGAGATGTCATCATTGTATAACAAAAACACTAAGGACGACATAGTCATACTGGGGTTGAGCTCTCACATCTTCCATATACTGATCCCTGAAGATGCGTCCTCATGACCAGTCTGTCTCATATCCAAGGCAGGTTATGATGGTGAAGCAGTGTTACCTTCTTTGTTGGAGAACATGAAATGAAGCAGAAGACCAGAAAACACAGAAAATAAGGTGAGGGATTCATCATACACATAAAGCAGGCATACAGTGATACGACCCACATACATATTACAACATAATTATATCCATATTATTATCCATTCTCACTCCATAGGTCAAAACTCCAAGAATATACAATACACAAAAAAATGGTAAGCTTACCCAAGCGTACCAGACACTGTCTATTCACCGAGGCACGAGAATAGAGAAACTGTCTGAAACTGCATAGTCACATACCTACACAGCCCCAAGGAATACTCGATCCTAACTCCGGAGCTAATTGACATTTTGGAAAGGAAATGGTTAGTACAGTTTTCACATCCGCCCACCTCAGGCACCATGTGTGGTTAGTATGAAATGTACCTACAATCATAATCATATGTTATCTCAAACTCTCTGAAAGACATCAGGCTCTTTATGAAACCTCTACAACCGGGAAGCTCAGCTTCTTAGGCACAACGGCCTCACAGAAAATAGTATCAACTATGTGTTTGGGCAAAATTGCTGGAATACGTTCAATTTGTCTATCCACCGGATAAACCTCGTGATCCCACCGGAATCCATTTGATATCAATTTCAGACGGACGATATCCTCGAGTCTGAATCAACGGCCCTTCGTTGAACCACAATTCTCAAGCAGACTTTCCATGTTTGTGTAAAGATGTTTTAAGGCACTTGCTTACAAGTCCTAACACATTATGGAACTGGATCGACAACCCAGTCATTTATTTCTTTGCACTTTTCTAGTGGAGTCTTTTGCTTGGCTTTCAAGAAATCAAATTATTCTGAGTTCATTAAGTCTTATGGATGTGTGGATATTGAATTATCCACACTTTATGACAAATGGTCTTACTTTACCATAAGTCATAAATCATTAAGTTCGTATTTTCACTAAGTCATTTATGACTTAGGTTTTTCATATGACTTAAAATAGTAGTCTTTACAGGCTCAAATCCTTTTTGGTTTAAAACCATAACTTTTGGTGAAAACCAAAACATTTGAATATAGATTTAACAATGGTACCTATGTACTAAATTCTCAAAACAAGTTCGCGATAAACTTTAGATACTTATAAGACAGTTTTGCATTTTACTTTAAATACTAGTCTTTGAAGACTAAAATCCTTTTTGGCTTAAAACCAAAACCTTGAGCCAAAACCAAATCATTTTGAAGGAAAACTTCAACAAAGATGCCAACTTTCCCAAAACAGTCTTTCGAAATCACTTGAAACACTTAAAATACCGTTTTTACTGGTTTTTACTAGATTTCGGCCTAAGCTCCGTATTTTATAAAGTCTAACTCTTTTTCTTGAATCTTTCAGTTTCCAATACCCATGTTAAGGTATTACAACACAAATTCCAAGTGTTACGATACAGTTTACGAAATAACCAAAGTTAACATAAGAAGGGGGCTGAATTGTGTTTACCAACTTTTTCAACTACTTTGAAAATGTTTTCACAGGCACAACAAGCAATAAGCAAGGAAGTAAATATCAGACGGATGACACGTCTGATTTAGAAGCCACACACGCAAGCAGAGAAAGACTAAATAAAGATTTGATATTCACAATTTAAATCCCTAGGTTAAAAGCTAAAACAAATAAACTCTTAAATAAAGTAAAGAGATTAGGGTAAGGAATATTACTCAAGAGATTTATACCGGTTCACCCTAAATCAATAGGGCTACGTTCAGTTCTTGGAAGCACCAAGTATATCCACTATAACTGATCAGATTATAATACAAGTATTATTTTTGCACCTAACCTCTCCAGGCTCACACTCAAGAGTCGTTAGAAACATCTTCAGAAAGTGATTTCCTTTAACTTGAACTTCTGGGATGCCATTAATGCCAAAGAGTCGTTCTGAGTATCCATTAAATGCTTGAGGATGTTGGACTTTGACATATGCGACCAAGAGTACACTTTGTTCTGAAGAGTTGTTGATTCAGAGGTGCAGCAACAATGCTTTTAATTGATGTGGAAATTTGCTTTTCTATTTTCTGACAAGGCACTGAACAAATATATTTTAATCAGGTAGTTGTAGACTCTCTCCTTTCTGATTGTAATCCAATACGGGGGTCATGTCAAAATACACCTTAAATTCGACGAACACTTAAACTAAAGGCAGCAAACATTAATTTCGATAGAAACACGATTAAGAAAGAAAAAACTACGGAAAAAAGGATCAAACACTGCTAAAGCTACGTAAAATTAAAGAACATAAATAAAAAAAGGGTAAGGAAACTTAAAAGTGACTGGAGCAGTGGTCTTGGTTTACATATGATGGAAGCTTGGTTGTCCTTGGTTGCAGATATGATGATGGTTACTCTTTAAAAGTGGTGGTGCAAATGAAGGTCACGAAGGATGAAAGTGGTGGAAGTGAAAAGGGATACATAGGTCCTATTGGGTCTAAAATAAAACGAGAAAATTTTAAAAAAATTTAATAAAAAATAATGAGTTATCAAAATCAAGGATGAAGTGTTATACTATAATTAAGACGGGACCATTTGATTGGACCACCTAGATAGGATAAAAGTTATTCTAAATATTTTATAGGTATTAAAGAATTCACCATAGTAAAAAAGTTTGAAAAATTACTAAAATTAAAAAGTGATTAAGAAGAGTGCTGAGAAATTATTTGGCTAGAAGTTGGCACATCAGCAAAGTTTCCAAAACAATGAGTTATAAATATATTATCCATAGATAGATTGTCACATCCATTTAATTTGATCCACAAGCACAAGCACCGAGGACAACACTCATGCTTGTCAAGCACCTCCTCAATGAGTGCAAAATGTTAAGCATATGCAGTTGCTCTAACGGACCTCGTCCGGTCTCTAGAGAATAGAGATTACATGGAATTCAAGTTATGCCATGTCATGTAGAAGAGTAATAACAATTTACAATTTTTTGGAAGAATTGCTTTTCAAGAACTGAAAAGTAATATATTGATTATTTAAGGACAAAGATCATCAATTCAAAAGGCAACATAGAGAGAAATGGGAATAAAGGCATGAGTGAAACAGAACTTGAGGAAATAATGTTGGAGAAATCCCACATAAACCTCCTCTTGACCTCTTTCCTTTTTTTTTTTTTTTGGGAGAACCCTTTCCTCTTTATTATAGTGTAAAGAGTCTCTCTCCTATTTTTTTATGGATGAGGGAGATTTTACTGCATGGTAAAGCATGATTTTTTTTACATAACATGAGAATGAATACAAAAAAATATACAATTAAAAAGATAAATATCAAATTTTTGGATATATCAACTATTAAATACACAAATTTTTTACATAACAATTTTTTTAGTTATTAATCTATGTCTTAAAAGTAATCGTGAATTGTGTATTAAAAAACGGTGAGTATTTTCCTTATTTATAAATTTAAATATTTTTTTAAAAACCAGCAATAAAAAAGTTTATTTTTTTTATAATGTGAAAATGTATACTTTTTTTTGAAATCATGTGAAAATGTATACTTAAAAATTTGAAATTTGATAACATTATAAGTAAAATGATAACATAGATTTTTTTTTGCTCATCTAAAATGCTAAAATTGATTTGAGACATTATATATATAAAAAAAAACATAGATTTGAAACAGAATATAATTGACATTAAAAAAATTCACAAGAAAATGAGAGAAAAGAAATTGAAGAGAAAAAAAAAAAACTCAAATTTTCTTTGGTTCGATACCCCAGGAAAAAGAGACATGATTGATAGAAAATTTGATGTGAGACCAGACCACAAAGTTTCTCTGTGCTCTGCCTAGAAAATAGACATCGTAGACGTAGTAGAGTGTAGAGGGCAAACAAGGCCTTTTATATCGGGTTGTGATATTTGAAAACATAAATATAGATTCTATATCAGAAATGATATTTGAACATCCGGGTGGGACACCTGCACTGTAGCGCTACTGTAGCGCTACAGTAATGTTATTGTAGCGCTATTGTAGTGCCTTTTTTTTTTTTTTTTTTCCCTTTCAAATTTTGACTTTTTTTAAAAAAAATAAAAATTTAACTTTTTTAAATACTAACATTTTTTTGTTAACTACGTGCAAATATCTGGTTAATTCAGTTCATTATATGGTTAATGGGTTATCCTGAAGCTTACAATTATTTTTCACAATCATGTAAATATTTGGTTAATCACATGCAAATTTTTGGTTAATTCAGTTTATTATATGGTTAATGGGTCTTGTTTTTTTGGTCGACTTTTTTTAAAACAAAAACACGTGGTTAATCCTTTGAAAATGGTTGGTTAATTCAGTGTATTCTATGGTTAATCGGTAACTCTGATGCTTCAACCATTCTATATGGTTAATCACGTGCAAATATTTGGTTAATTCAGTTCATTATATGGTTAATGGGTTATCCTGAAGCTTACAATCATTTTTCACAATCATGTAAATATTTGGTTAATCACATGCAAATTTCTGGTTAATTCAGTTCATTATATGGTTAATTTGTGTGAAAAATTATTGTAAGTTTCAGGATGACCCATTAACCATATAATGAATTGAATTAACTAGATATTTGCACTGGATTAACAAAAAATGTTAGTATTTAAAAAAAACTAATTTTTTTTTATAAAAAAAAGCCAGAATTTGTATAAAAAAAATAATAAAAAAAAACTGTAGCACTACAGTTAGGTACTGTAGCGCTACAGTACCCGGGTGTCGCAATTTATTTTTAATCAATTTTATTTTATATATACATATTTCCAAAATACATGAAAAATGAAAGGGTGTTCCCATTCTGTATTAAAAAAAACATTGTTGTTCCACATCCTTCTTCCACCCAACCCATCCTCTCCTTCCACATTGTACGCCAGTGGAGTTGGTTTCATGCTTGCTAGGTGAGAGGTCTTTGATCCCATTTCTTACTTTTATTCACTGATTACTCTGTTTATGAACCTAACAAACTTGAAGAAAACAACGTCCCATAAGAGAACCTTTTTTTTTTTTTTTTTTGGGTATGTCTTTAACATGAAACGGAAGCAATGTAGGAAGCACGGAAGCTACATCCCCAAACCATGCCCTTTTTTGCTCTATTTGCCACTTTGTTTCTCTCAAGCCATCACAAAATGTATATTTAAAATCAAACTTAGTAAGATAAATGGAAGCTGTAAAGCAGAGAGAGTTTTTAAAAAGAAGTGGTGATCGTTTTATGTTTTGGTTAAGCTTTTGATGCAGAGAGTTTATTTGAAGGTTAATGGCAATATTTTAAGCTTCTTGGTGAGAAAACTCTACTTTTACTGTTGTGCTGCTCATAGTTGTGTGCAATTCCAAAATGACATTCATTCTTCTTGTATTTGTTCAGAAAAACTAATCTATTTACTTTCATGTAATACTATTCTGTTTTCTCTCTTTTCACCTTTTCCTTTTGCGATATAGATCTTTCGAAGTTCGCTGATTGCACATTCCTGTACATGATCGAACAACATTTGAAGGTAAAGGCCTTTTAACATATGCTTATGTCCACTTTTGGAAGTTCATCAGTGTTGCTGTTGATGCTTTTAGAAATTAGAAGATACTAACTTCAGGTTTTGATCATTGTTTGTAGCAACTAGCTAGCTGCTTAGTTTCTTTTTGTGACAGGAAAGATGCTATTGTGAAACATTTTCTTGGGGGGTTAAGACATTCACTACAGAGTAATCAACGAGTGCTTCCCTCAATTATTGCATTGCATGGTTTCAATATTTGATAGTGCTTAATTTGAGCAGTTCATTTTATTAATGAATCAATTTAACATTCCTTGTAAGATTTTTCATTTCAGATATGTTTATTCTGTCACTAGCAAAATGATTTCGTATACAATATGCTTTTATCATGGTAGGGACTGACAATTTTCTGTAAAAAATTAAGATGATATCTTGGTCATGTCTTTAAATTATCTAAGAATTTGGACCTCTCTTGTTAGATTGGTGTCTAATATTTGAAAGATAACCATCTGGCATAGTATTAATTCTTCCACATTTGATTGGCAGAACTCTTGTACAATAGTTATAATAGTAATTGTTAGAGAGAACTAATGACTGCATAGAGAGAACATCTGATGCATATACTTTTTGTATCATACATTGTTTTACTTAAATAGTTGCATTCTGACACTGTCACCTCATTAATTTTCACTTTTTATACATTATCCCAGAGTTAAATCACATTTGTGAATTGTTTATTGAACTTGTATTCATTTGTTCTTCATGTGATAAAAGGTATTTCGAGATTGTCATACAGAGAGAGATGAATGCAGATAATGATGACCCTATGGAAACGATAAATGAAGTCGACATGGACGAAGACGAAATGTTTAATATTGGAATTGGAATGTCTAATATTGGCATGTCAGTTCAAATGCAAATTATAAATCATGCTCAACAAGAGTTGGAAAGGAGACGATATATTGGTGTTGTTGTCCTATTATGTCAAGTTGTCCATGCATTGCATTTGCTTGAACTTTTGTCCACATGTCTGCATAGTCGAGTCAATGATGTTTATCCACCAAGAGAGCATAGGCGTCAGGAGTTAATGAGTTATCTAGTACATACACAAAAGTGTCGGGACATTATATGCATGGGGCCTCAAGCATTCTTGCAGTTGTGTCAGAAACTAAGAGGTACTGGTATAGTAAAGGATAACATCCAGTCTACAGTAGAGGAGCAAGTGGCAAAATTCTTACATATTATAGGACACAATGTTAAAAGTCGTACTGCATCTTTCTTCTTTCACCATTTCGGAGATACTGTGAGCCGTCACTTTCAGAATGTGCTACATGCTATCATTTTCTTAGAGGGTGAATTTTTGGTCCAACCATTGGGTAGGGATGTGCCACCACAAATACTTCATAATAGCAGATTCTATCCATTTTTCAAGGTATCATTGTATTTTATTTACTTAAGGTTATGTTAACCAATTTCCATCTATATGGAACTAACTTACTGAAGCAATTACTAACCTAGGATTGCATTGGAGTCATAGATGGTACGCATATCCGGGTGAAGGTCCCAAGAGCAGAAGCACCTCGTTTTTGTGGAAGGAAAAAGTACCCCACGCAAAATGTTTTTGCTGCATGTGATTTCGACATGAAATTCACATACGTGTTAGCTGGGTGGGAAGGATCAGCATCCGACTCTAGAATATTAGAAGATGCTTTAAGTAGGGAAGACCCATTAAAAATTCCTAAAGGTCAGTGAAGATTAATGTTATGTTTTTTTACAAAGCATTGTGCATTATAGCTGTTTTACTTAATATGTCGAGTCCTAATGTGTATATAACTTTTGTAGGGAAATTTTATATTGGGGATGTGGGGTTTATGCTAAAACGCGGGATGTTGACGCCATATAGAGGTGTCTGTTATCACTTGAAGGAGTATTCAGCTCGTAGCCCACAAAATTGTGAAGAATTATTCAACCATCGACATTCTTCCCTCCGAAATGTCAGAGAGAACTTTTGGTGTATTAAAAAAGAGATTTCCCATTTATCCGGTGACACCGAACCAAATTATTCAATTGAAACAATGAGGGACATAGTACTTGCTTGCTGTATACTACATAACTTTCTAATGGGTGTGGATGTTGACGAATCCTTAATTGCTAAAGTGGATCGTGAATTACTCCAAAATGACATAGATAGATCCCAAACACATGCCGCGGATGCTGACGATGACGAGGACTATAGACAAGGAGCACTTTTAAGGGACAATATTGCGACTGAAATGTGGAATGCTTTTCAAGTTTAATGTGGCTGTCATATTCCAGTGTTTTCATTCATGTATTTTGTAGTCTTTTCGTAGTGTAGACTATGTGGATTCATGTTGAGTTTCATTTGGACATTTTATATGTTGAGACTTGAGATGACATATAAATGGTTGGATTTCAATTTGATTGTCGTAGGCTAATTTTATGTATGAACATTATATTATCTTGTATGTGTTTACAACAATTGTATGTATAGGTTGAAAGATGCCAAATGGAAAGGGCTGCAGAAACTGGTCAGGGTGGTAAGTATTTGTTGAGGTGGACTGAGAGATGGACCAAGTCTTACTGAAAACATTGAGTGACGAGGTGGCCAAGGGAAATAGGCATGATGGTTCATGGACGATAGAAGCTTATTCCAATGTGGTTGAGGCTTTGCCATTGCACCAGGCATGATGAAACAACATATAAAAAACTGAATGAAAACATTGAAAGATCACTTTGCTGCATCATATGATCGATACTGCATCATATGAGCTATTCAATAGTCTTAAGTGGATTTATGGAATTTGATGGCAAGGAGGTTTGAGGCAGAGGATGAAGTGTGGGTCCATGCTTAGTAAATACTGATGTTATTATTTTCACTTTTCTGGATTTTCCTTAGTAAATAACTTGTTTTGCAAGGCTGAATTGCATCATGTTTTTCTCCTTCATTCATGTGCAATCTAGCTGATAGTAAATATTGTCTTGCAATCTGCAAGTTGCTTTCTAATGCTGCTTCTTGTTCATCTTTATATTTAATTCTTAACATGATAGCATATGCCATACTTATATTTCATTACAGGTGACCGAGGCTCTTGGCAGGCCTTGAGTCTTTCCAACTTAGGCTGAACTTGATGTTGCTTTAGGAAAACATTCAACAGAGAAAGCTTGCATCACATTAGGAATGGTCTAAAATCCCTATGAACAAGCAATATCCATTAGACCATTATTGGGAAAACCTTGTCTGCATTCGATGAGGATAACTTGATTCGTCGTTTTGGATTTGGAGATTGGTATCTCTCAAAGTTCATACCATTTGTATGCTGTAGATTTTGTGTGAAGTTTAAATATGATAATAGTCATTACTATGATATCTTGGCAGCATCAACACATGATCAAGATGTCTTCAATTTCCATTTTTCCTCTGATTCATCATCAATATTGATGTCATTGTTTTCACTTTTCTGGATTTTCCTTAGTACATAACTTGGTTTGCAAGGCTGAATCGCTTCATGCTTTTCTTTGAATTCCTATGCCTATCAGATGGGTGCATAAGGACCTCATGGCTTCAGGGGAAATCCAAAGACAGTGAGGTTGATGTCTGGATTATCGATGAAAGATGTTATTAGGCTCTGTTTGTTTTCTCTATTGTTGCGTTTGCGTGCTGCGTTCCGGAAACGCTCCCAATTCCTGCTTTGAGAAAAAGGCTGTTCTGATGCCTGTAAATCGTGTTTTGCCGTTTGCGTTTTTAAAACGCCGTTCCAGAAGAAAAACAAACAGGCACACAATCAAACTCTTTCGGAGGAAGAAAATTGACTGCTTGCCATGTTGCAGGTGGACAGGGTGAATATTTCAATTTCTTGCTCAATAGCAAAGATGGTATTTCTTGTGATATAAAACTAATGGAAATTATTAATTCTCTATAGGAATATAACTACCACATTGTCGTGGTTGTTTTTTCAACTGTGATCTGTTTCTCTGAGACAGATAATTGAAGGTTCTCCAGTCTATGAAAGTGTCATAGCCAACAGGGTGATTGATGTTATGGACATTCAGTATACAATTTGCTATTAGATTTGGGGAGGATAGTATCGAAGGCCAACCACCAAATGACTCTATTAATTGATAGTAAAATTTATGAAACATAACGTAAAATAATGATTGTAACAGTTTATGAGGGAACCCAGTAGATGGTGGCATTTACAAGTTCAGCTGTTACTTTTTGGTTGATTATGTAGTTTCTGCAATTCTGATGAATTATTACTAATATTTTTTTTTTTGGCTAATTAACACTGCAAAGTATATAAAGGCTAGTGCTATCTATCTTTTTGTCCTCTATTTGGCTTGCGATTTTAGTTTAGTAAGCATTATATGCGTGAAGGGGGACATGAATACATTTGTTCGTCTCCACTGGTCAGTTGAGCCACACTCTTGCTTTTACTTGTTTTGCCTCATTGTCTTATCGTTTCCATTTCTCTAAGATTTGCCATTGATATGAAATTTCAACTGCAGGGAAAAAAAAATAAAAATAACATTCACTCTCTTCCTCCTTAAATCCACTATGAAACCACATACAAAATAACAATTAAGATTTATAATAAATATATATACATATATAATAAATTTTAAAAATTTAAAATTTTAAATTATAACTCTTGATTTTTTTAATGAAAAATTATAATCTAATATAAAATATATTATTACTATTATTAAGGACATAATTATTTATTCAAGAAAAATTCTTTTTCTCTTTCCGTTTCACTTTCCTATCACATCATTTTTTCATTTTTTTTTCCTACCCAACAACCTTTAAAATTCACTTGTTTTTTTCCCCCTATTTTCTTTTTCCAATTTTCACTCAAACCAGACAAAGTGTAAAAACGAGTATTAGAAACAAAATGTTTGAGAAATTCCAAACCTGTAAACTAAATTTTCTATGCAACAAATTTCAATGAAATTAAATGTCAAAATAAATTTTGAACGTACAAATTCAATTTTCACATGCAAATTCAAACACATAATTCATTTTATACGTGAAACTGGAATACAAAATATTGTAGATTTGTAGTAACTACTGACTAGTGAGAAATACAAAGATACCTCAATCTCAATGACAAACTATCAAAAGAATATTCACTAGATGCATTTCTCTATTCTGTAACAATACAAAATCCCCATGAAAATGGGATGTGTCTTGACAAATTACAATGCATCCACAGAATGATTGTTTATGTACACGCCCTAAATCTAAGTTTTATACATTCTGAAACAGGTACAAAACCAATCCGCGTTCCCTATAAAGAAAAATACCATCAGTCATGGCTCCTGTTCTTGCAAAGCCATAAAACCAATGGCACAAGACAGCCAAATTCCAATCTCATGATCTCATCTACAACATGTGCATGACACTACGACAGACGACATAGAGCTCTATACAGGTCGGTGATCATGCATATTCTGATGAACACTCAGGACAACATTCCGCATCTCGGGGAAGATGGATATAAGTACAAGTTCCAGGGCTGCATAAGCAAGTTGCTTCACACATATAGTAGACTACAATGCAAAAAGATGATAGAATTGTTAGTTGAGCAGAAAAACTTTTCAAGTTGACAAACAAAAAATAAGGCAAACACAAGAAGTAACAAGTCTGCAGCATGTGAATACAGCAAGGATTTAACCTGAGTAAAGTAATATATATCCCTGGCACAATGTCTGTACTGCTTATGCCCGATTAAGCTGACTAAAGCTGTTGGAGCTCCATCTGATAAGAACAGAGGCAACTTTATCTGTCAAAGTCTGGTGATTTATATTCTGAGAATGGAACTGCTATTCATTTCAACCTTCACAAGATTCTAAATACCATATAAGAACATAAAAATACCACAACTTTCAAAGACAGGCAACTACGCCGCTAAGTTCACTGGTAAACGTCTCTTCAAGAGATTATAAAATGTGAATGAAGCACTAGATCATGAATTTCAACTAATTAGTGATGATAAAAAATTTCCTTCCACATTTTCTGATGGTTACAGAAATAGTGCCTATAATTTATCAATTGCAATTCAAATTACCAAAGCTATATTAAGGGCAAGCAGTACTATATAAATAAAATGACATACTCATATACATCTTGTTACAAAAAAAAAAAAAAAAAAAAAAAACATCTAAGTTATGTCGAGGGTAAAAATAAATGCATAAATACATCTCTAACTTTGTCCAACTACATCTTCTAGTTTCAATTGTTGCAAGCTTGCCATTACACTAACACACCCTGACCCTCTGGTTTAATTATATTCCTAAATTATTGTAGAAGTTAGTTTCCATTTGAGCAATACATGAGAAGCTTAGCTGTCATTTGATCTGAATAATACAATAGAAGAACATTGAAAATTTGATGATCACCAAAGTTTTCTAAATTACTTTATTCAAGACTAGAATTATAAATTTCCTTAAAAAAATAAAAATAATACTAGAATTATAAATAAGAAATTTATTGATTTACATAATTATTAAGTAATAAATCATATTAGAGATTTGAACCTATGACAAATTACTCATACTACTTTTTACAATTATTTAAAAAAAAAAAAATAATTAAAAGGGTCTAATTACCAAATTACTAAATCATGTGGAGCATGAATACAACAAATAAACCTTGAGATGTCTGTGCTAATGAGTCAAAGACAATTTATATTGAGGTGTCTGTGTTTATGGACTCGTCTTAGAAGAAAGAAGAAGGATACAGGAAAAAAAGATTAAATAAAACTTTAAAGTTGGAAGGATATCCATTAACAACCAATCGCATATTAATCAACATAGGACTCTACAGAAAAGCTACAGAAAAGAAAACTAACCAAACAGCAGTTTCTTGACATCACTTGCTCTACGAGCAGCCTCGAGCTGTTGCTCAAAAGACCCTGATCCAGATGTCGTGGTCTTGCTTCCACCAGCTGTTGCCTTTTGATCAATCCCACCTACACTACCTGTTATCTCAGGAGACCCTACTCTTGTAAAAAACGTACCACCAGGCCACAGGACCTGAAAGCATAAGCACAACATGAAACATTTCCACGAGCCAATGTCAAAAAATTTATAATTTTATCTTTTTAGTGATAAAGAAATTTAGATCAAGAGTTCATCCCTTCATCAGCAGTCTGACTCATACCCAAAAAGCAGTAGCAAATTGTTTTTATCTGGAGACCAAACAGAAAACATAGTAGATACATTGGACAAATATATCACTTCCTAATGCGGATTTTTATTGATTTTTTTTTAAAACTTCCAACATCTCCAGTAAATTTGTTTCACATCTAACAAATATTGGCAAGTTAATAAAAAGGAAACTAGAAGACATATTTGCCAAGTTAATAAAAATACTTGAGATAAAAAGTTAACAAAATATTAGATGAAATGCAATTTAAAAGCATAAATCTATATCCATGAAGTGATTTAGCAACTTTGTTTGAGGATATACACTGCAAGTGTACAACTGTGACCCACTGACCCCTATATTGACTTCATTAGAGTTCCACAAAGATGTATGTTAGAACAGTTAGAGAATATGAGATATAAAACTCCATCAAACAGCTTAAACTTTTGGAATAGTTGGCATTTGGATCTCGTTTGGATATGCTATTTTTGGATTGAAAATAAAATAATTGTTTTTTTCTACCAAAAAATAAGTACTGAAAACATCTTTTAATACTGTTATAGTTTTGGCTCAATCCTTACATCTTGGACCCAACGAATCCCTTGGGCAATAGTGTCTTCTCTCCGGAGCCATTGAATGTGCCTCAGGAGCCAATCATCAATGGCATCTTCCATCACCAACTGTAATATCTGTTTTGATATCCAAAAGACCTGTCTTCTGCAAGAACATAAATGATAACATTAGCAACTTCCAAGTCCTTGAAACTAAACAAATCAACAGCATCGGGACACTAGATATTTTTTGCAGTAATTTTCATTTAGTATTTTAGTCTAAAAGAAACAAAATTTAAAGCACAAAGGTTTCTCTGGCCGTGGTGCAGTAGAAATACAAATTTGTTGACATGCATGGACAAAGCATGATCATCACTAACTTCTGCTAATATTTAATTTGATTATAATAATGAGCGGGTGAAAGGATCAAACTCTAATTAACTTCACCATAAAGGTTTCATATCATATCAAGGAACCCAACATTCTAAAACCATTAGGTGCAATGCAAGTAGAGGAATGAGTCTTGTCTCTAACAACATGCAAAATCTCATAATATAAGATAACATGCAAACAAGGAAAACACATAAAGCAATACCACCAAACGAAGCTTTCACAAATTGGTCTAAGATTAAAACTTTTAGACAAATATACAGACATTATTTCTAGCAGTTACTGACTCGAAAATTAGAGATCAACCAAATAGAGTAGTATATACCTTAGCCAGCCTCTTTTCTTAAGCTGAAATATCTTGTCAACCAAATTCAAGATAGGGACACTCACGTTAGCTGGGGCCCACTGAAAAATAAATAAATAAACATTGCAAATGTTCATAGAATGTGTTTAAACAAAACAAGAGAAAAAGGTTCTCATCAAAGAATGAAGAAAAAAGAAAAGGTAAAGATCCTGACAAGATCCTGCTTCATGAAGTCCCAAGTAAAACTCCAGTCCTGCTTTGTTCAGGTTCTCGTATATTAATTCTTCCCCTTATAAGGAGAGGTGGTGATAAGAAGGGTCTATAATACACCATCAAGCATGTTTCCAATAGTTTTCCAGAACCCCAACTTGTTTATCTCATGCTTCTCATTTTTTAATTTATGGGGGAAAAAACTATTGGAAACGACTTCCTCCAAAGGGTTTGGTAAATTATTGGGATAACAGGACTTTAAATACCTGAACAAGCTGATGGCACTAAACCCAAGCAAGAAAGCAAGACTAGATTTTAGCCAGCTAATGAATAAACTCAATAAAAGTACAGATTCTTTTCTTATTACCTGTTATTTTGGGGATCACTCTTTTTTAACTAAAGGAAGATAAAAGACCCAACGTAAGTATTAATGTTGTGCATTTTATAATGACATAACCATAGGATTCACGCGGGATAGATGACAGGGAGGAGTACTTCAGGTGTTATCTAGATAAAAAAAAAGTACAACACATGAACAAGAGAAAACTTTACCACACAGCTACAAGACCTGCGATGTTTGGGACTGAATATTGGACGATAAAAAACCAATAAGAGAATAAACTTGATGCAGAAAAAATGAGAATGTTGAGCTGGATGAGTGGACACACTAGACAAGATAGGATTAGGAACGAAAGCATTAAAGAGATAGTTGGGGTAACATCTGTTGTAGAAAAGATGGTGGAATCTCACCTTTGGTGGTTCGGACATCTGCAGACCTATAGAAGCCCCAATAAGGCAAGTAGATCAAATTGAGGGTAGCCCATTCGTTAGAAGTAGAGAGAGACCAAGAAAAACTATAGGTGAAACCATTAAGGGCTCATTTGGATGAGCTTTAAAAAAAAGTGCTTCTATGATGTAAAAGTAGAAGCAGAAGTTATTATTAGAAGAAGAAGCTATTTTGCGTTTGGATGAACTTTATAAAAAAAGGGCTTTTGTGAGATTTATTATAAAGACATATTGACCAATAAAACATGATTGATCCTTAGTTTCTCTCTTCTACCACTTCTTTTTTTAGAAATTAGGAATCGTAGCTTCTTAAAAAAGCACCAAAATGTACTTTTTTCGGTGCTTTTACTCTTTTTTTTTTTAGGTCATCCAAACACCTCTATTTTGTCTAAAATCACTTTTATTTAAAAAATAAGTGTTTTTTCTTAGGAAAAAAATGTCCATCCAAACGGGGCTCTAAGAAGAATTAGATGTAAATGTGATTTGTCTATACACATTATTTATGATAGAACATTATATCGTCATTTAATCTTATGTAGCTGACCCTACCTAGTGGGAAAAGACTAGCTTCTTGTTGTTTCATAATGACATAAATAGAGAGAGGCGTAAACAATAAAATTCAAGTAGGGTGGATACAACGGAGAAGTGCTTGAGGGATTATTTGTGATTGAATGGTTGCTCTCAAGTTTATTGGATAAATTTACCACACAACTATAAGACTTGTGATGCTTTATGGTAGTGAATGTTGGGTAATAAAAGGCCAACAAGAACATAAGCTCAACGCTGTAGAGATGAGGATGTTGTGCTGGATGAGATGAGTAGATATACACAACAAGATAGGACTTGGAATGAATGCATTAGAGAGAAAATAAGATAGCACCTATTGACAAAACGATGGTAGAACTTCACCTTGGCTATCCGAGAAGACCACCATTAGAAGCTCCAGTACGAAGAGTAGGTTATATGAATGACAGCCTAATAGTTAGAGGCAAAGGAAGACCAAGAAAAAGATAGGAGAAACCATTAAAAGCACTAAGAGCTAAATGGACTTTCAAAAGACATGATTTATGACAAATCACAATGGTGTAATCAAATCCATGTAGCCAACCCCACCTAGTAGGAAAAGACTTCGATTATTATTGTTGTTTGTTTCATCATGTCTAAGTTATAAACACTATTCCCAACTTGACCGAATAGGCAGCATTCTAGTCAGCAGATTAGTCCCAAAAACAATAACCAGCTAATAAATAATCTAAGCACACACCAATAAGTATCAGAAAACCAAGTATCTCAATCAACAATTGAATTGCAATGTGTAAATAAATTGTAAAATAAAAGAAAACTCAGCGGAGTACACACACCTCAGGGGGGACTCCAACTGGATCCTCCAAGTTGTCATGAATTAGAGTGAAATTTGTTCCAGGAAAATCATTGTCAACCTTAGCTTCCACCACCACATCATGCTTTCTATCTAAATCCAAGTTGCCTATCTCTTCACCACGGTCTATTACCCGTGATGGGTAACCCTTTGAGATCAATTCATTGTCAGAATGCCACCCATTATCCTGTGATACTTCTCTATCAATATTTTCATGGCTAAAATTACTGTTCTTTTCACCTTCCTCATTATCAGAGCTTAACATACTTTCTGCAGTACTTTGCCTTGGAATACTTTTATTTTCATCTGCATTCCAGGACAAGTTCAATGTGGCAGGTGAAGAAGAACCTCCATTGATGGGGGATGGAGAACCAACAACCTTTCTCCTTAAACCACCTGAAACCCCTTTGAACTGACGTACAAGATCATCCATAGCATCATCTACATTGACTGTTAATATAAAAAATTCAAACATCTTTGGAATGAATACACAGGAAAAACCAATATGCAAATTAGGATTAAGTTCAAAAAATAAATACTTGATACTCTCGGAAAACAAAGAAAGGACTGATTTTTTAATGAAAAATGGCATTTTTCTTTAATTCTTGTAAGTTATAAGTAGCGTTAAAGCAATCCAGTCCATATTACAAAGAAAATGAAAGAAAGAACCCTTCATAAAAAACAGTTTCTACAATAAATAAACTCATCAGAATTTTCCATAATAAAACAGTTTAGAGACGTTTGACTGCTAGTAAAAAATCTGCAGCTATTGAAGACGTAGAAGAGCCATATTCATTTCAACTAAAATGTTTCTTCAGTCTCTCATATAATAAAATATGCTAGCTGCCTAGCCCCCTATTCTATCCTACCCAACCAATTCACAACAATGACAGAAAAGTTTCCATCTCATGGGCTTGAATCCTCAAATAACAGAAAAATATACTAAAATGGTAAAGGTGGAAGCTTTCTTTCCCACTTCTATTCAATCTTCCTTTCTATAATATTTTAAGG